>CM036940.2:6759918-6867313 GCA_020352615.2 Yoshiicerus persimilis | reverse complement strand
TAATAATCGATTATGTTGTAACAGGGTGTCGAGAAAACCGAAGGAATGCTGCCCATACAGTTGCAGTTATGTATGTAATTTTTATGTAATTTTTTGCTGAAATGTTTGAAGTGGCAGCTCTAACGAAAATCATCAACAGCATGTTGAAGTCCCACTTAGATCGTCATGTCATTTGCCCTGTAAAGGCAGTTCAAGAGTTCAGCCGACTTGGCAATTTGGAAGTTTCTCAGTACGCCTTAGATATAATGTGTCAAGATTCTGCAGGTACAATATACAGCGAAGAGTTTTTAAAGATGACTGAAGAAAATGTGCGCATACTCTTGGCGAGAAATGATCTAAATATGACTGAAGTTGAACTATTTTTACGTACATTTGAGTGGGGAAAAAGAGAATGCGAACGACTAAAGTTTGAAGTTTGTCCAGCAAACTTGCAAATGATATTGCAAAATGTCATAACTTTAATAAGATTCCCAATAATGACTGCCAAAGAATTTTTGTTCCAAGTAAAGCCTCTAGAAATACTTACTTTGGGTCAACTTGACGAACTATGGACTCATTTTGTATGCAAATCCGAAGACGTCAATGAGGACTTATTTCGCCAAATCCATGCTCGCGAATTACAATTCAATTACCAGGGGAGAGAAGTCTCTACTACGATGGAACATAATGAAAGGTAATTTTCTATAGATCATTTACTTTTTTAAGCATTAACTATTACAATGACATAGCTAACAATACTATAACAATTACGCAATTTAATGCTACAAAGTCAAAAATTTTATTGCTGAAAAAAATAGAAAGTGAAATGAGAAATAATAATTTCATTTTCAATTTCCAGCTCACATGAAGCTGAAAGTCGGGATGACCTGGCTTCAGCTAACGAAACAGTCAACCAGCCGATGATTCTCTGTCCACCTGTACCTAACGAAAGTAACTCCAAGAACACTACAGAAAAGTAAGACATTTTTTGTTAATTTGCCTTTCATTTGTATATTTTATTCTCAATTTAATAATCGATTATGTTGTAACAGGGTGTCGAGAAAACCGAAGGAATGCTGCCCATACAGTTGCAGTTATGTATGTAATTTTTATGTAATTTTTTGCTGAAATGTTTGAAGTGGCAGCTCTAACGAAAATCATCAACAGCATGTTGAAGTCCCACTTAGATCGTCATGTCATTTGCCCTGTAAAGGCAGTTCAAGAGTTCAGCCGACTTGGCAATTTGGAAGTTTCTCAGTACGCCTTAGATATAATGTGTCAAGATTCTGCAGGTACAATATACAGCGAAGAGTTTTTAAAGATGACTGAAGAAAATGTGCGCATACTCTTGGCGAGAAATGATCTAAATATGACTGAAGTTGAACTATTTTTACGTACATTTGAGTGGGGAAAAAGAGAATGCGAACGACTAAAGTTTGAAGTTTGTCCAGCAAACTTGCAAATGATATTGCAAAATGTCATAACTTTAATAAGATTCCCAATAATGACTGCCAAAGAATTTTTGTTCCAAGTAAAGCCTCTAGAAATACTTACTTTGGGTCAACTTGACGAACTATGGACTCATTTTGTATGCAAATCCGAAGACGTCAATGAGGACTTATTTCGCCAAATCCATGCTCGCGAATTACAATTCAATTACCAGGGGAGAGAAGTCTCTACTACGATGGAACATAATGAAAGGTAATTTTCTATAGATCATTTACTTTTTTAAGCATTAACTATTACAATGACATAGCTAACAATACTATAACAATTACGCAATTTAATGCTACAAAGTCAAAAATTTTATTGCTGAAAAAAATAGAAAGTGAAATGAGAAATAATAATTTCATTTTCAATTTCCAGCTCACATGAAGCTGAAAGTCGGGATGACCTGGCTTCAGCTAACGAAACAGTCAACCAGCCGATGATTCTCTGTCCACCTGTACCTAACGAAAGTAACTCCAAGAACACTACAGAAAAGTAAGACATTTTTTGTTAATTTGCCTTTCATTTGTATATTTTATTCTCAATTTAATAATCGATTATGTTGTAACAGGGTGTCGAGAAAACCGAAGGAATGCTGCCCATACAGTTGCAGTTATGTATGTAATTTTTATGTAATTTTTTGCTGAAATGTTTGAAGTGGCAGCTCTAACGAAAATCATCAACAGCATGTTGAAGTCCCACTTAGATCGTCATGTCATTTGCCCTGTAAAGGCAGTTCAAGAGTTCAGCCGACTTGGCAATTTGGAAGTTTCTCAGTACGCCTTAGATATAATGTGTCAAGATTCTGCAGGTACAATATACAGCGAAGAGTTTTTAAAGATGACTGAAGAAAATGTGCGCATACTCTTGGCGAGAAATGATCTAAATATGACTGAAGTTGAACTATTTTTACGTACATTTGAGTGGGGAAAAAGAGAATGCGAACGACTAAAGTTTGAAGTTTGTCCAGCAAACTTGCAAATGATATTGCAAAATGTCATAACTTTAATAAGATTCCCAATAATGACTGCCAAAGAATTTTTGTTCCAAGTAAAGCCTCTAGAAATACTTACTTTGGGTCAACTTGACGAACTATGGACTCATTTTGTATGCAAATCCGAAGACGTCAATGAGGACTTATTTCGCCAAATCCATGCTCGCGAATTACAATTCAATTACCAGGGGAGAGAAGTCTCTACTACGATGGAACATAATGAAAGGTAATTTTCTATAGATCATTTACTTTTTTAAGCATTAACTATTACAATGACATAGCTAACAATACTATAACAATTACGCAATTTAATGCTACAAAGTCAAAAATTTTATTGCTGAAAAAAATAGAAAGTGAAATGAGAAATAATAATTTCATTTTCAATTTTCAGCTCACATGAAGCTGAAAGTCGGGATGACCTGGCTTCAGCTAACGAAACAGTCAACCAGCCGATGATTCTCTGTCCACCTGTACCTAACGAAAGTAACTCCAAGAACACTACAGAAAAGTAAGACATTTTTTGTTAATTTGCCTTTCATTTGTATATTTTATTCTCAATTTAATAATCGATTATGTTGTAACAGGGTGTCGAGAAAACCGAAGGAATGCTGCCCATACAGTTGCAGTTATGTATGTAATTTTTATGTAATTTTTTGCTGAAATGTTTGAAGTGGCAGCTCTAACGAAAATCATCAACAGCATGTTGAAGTCCCACTTAGATCGTCATGTCATTTGCCCTGTAAAGGCAGTTCAAGAGTTCAGCCGACTTGGCAATTTGGAAGTTTCTCAGTACGCCTTAGATATAATGTGTCAAGATTCTGCAGGTACAATATACAGCGAAGAGTTTTTAAAGATGACTGAAGAAAATGTGCGCATACTCTTGGCGAGAAATGATCTAAATATGACTGAAGTTGAACTATTTTTACGTACATTTGAGTGGGGAAAAAGAGAATGCGAACGACTAAAGTTTGAAGTTTGTCCAGCAAACTTGCAAATGATATTGCAAAATGTCATAACTTTAATAAGATTCCCAATAATGACTGCCAAAGAATTTTTGTTCCAAGTAAAGCCTCTAGAAATACTTACTTTGGGTCAACTTGACGAACTATGGACTCATTTTGTATGCAAATCCGAAGACGTCAATGAGGACTTATTTCGCCAAATCCATGCTCGCGAATTACAATTCAATTACCAGGGGAGAGAAGTCTCTACTACGATGGAACATAATGAAAGGTAATTTTCTATAGATCATTTACTTTTTTAAGCATTAACTATTACAATGACATAGCTAACAATACTATAACAATTACGCAATTTAATGCTACAAAGTCAAAAATTTTATTGCTGAAAAAAATAGAAAGTGAAATGAGAAATAATAATTTCATTTTCAATTTTCAGCTCACATGAAGCTGAAAGTCGGGATGACCTGGCTTCAGCTAACGAAACAGTCAACCAGCCGATGATTCTCTGTCCACCTGTACCTAACGAAAGTAACTCCAAGAACACTACAGAAAAGTAAGACATTTTTTGTTAATTTGCCTTTCATTTGTATATTTTATTCTCAATTTAATAATCGATTATGTTGTAACAGGGTGTCGAGAAAACCGAAGGAATGCTGCCCATACAGTTGCAGTTATGTATGTAATTTTTATGTAATTTTTTGCTGAAATGTTTGAAGTGGCAGCTCTAACGAAAATCATCAACAGCATGTTGAAGTCCCACTTAGATCGTCATGTCATTTGCCCTGTAAAGGCAGTTCAAGAGTTCAGCCGACTTGGCAATTTGGAAGTTTCTCAGTACGCCTTAGATATAATGTGTCAAGATTCTGCAGGTACAATATACAGCGAAGAGTTTTTAAAGATGACTGAAGAAAATGTGCGCATACTCTTGGCGAGAAATGATCTAAATATGACTGAAGTTGAACTATTTTTACGTACATTTGAGTGGGGAAAAAGAGAATGCGAACGACTAAAGTTTGAAGTTTGTCCAGCAAACTTGCAAATGATATTGCAAAATGTCATAACTTTAATAAGATTCCCAATAATGACTGCCAAAGAATTTTTGTTCCAAGTAAAGCCTCTAGAAATACTTACTTTGGGTCAACTTGACGAACTATGGACTCATTTTGTATGCAAATCCGAAGACGTCAATGAGGACTTATTTCGCCAAATCCATGCTCGCGAATTACAATTCAATTACCAGGGGAGAGAAGTCTCTACTACGATGGAACATAATGAAAGGTAATTTTCTATAGATCATTTACTTTTTTAAGCATTAACTATTACAATGACATAGCTAACAATACTATAACAATTACGCAATTTAATGCTACAAAGTCAAAAATTTTATTGCTGAAAAAAATAGAAAGTGAAATGAGAAATAATAATTTCATTTTCAATTTTCAGCTCACATGAAGCTGAAAGTCGGGATGACCTGGCTTCAGCTAACGAAACAGTCAACCAGCCGATGATTCTCTGTCCACCTGTACCTAACGAAAGTAACTCCAAGAACACTACAGAAAAGTAAGACATTTTTTGTTAATTTGCCTTTCATTTGTATATTTTATTCTCAATTTAATAATCGATTATGTTGTAACAGGGTGTCGAGAAAACCGAAGGAATGCTGCCCATACAGTTGCAGTTATGTATGTAATTTTTATGTAATTTTTTGCTGAAATGTTTGAAGTGGCAGCTCTAACGAAAATCATCAACAGCATGTTGAAGTCCCACTTAGATCGTCATGTCATTTGCCCTGTAAAGGCAGTTCAAGAGTTCAGCCGACTTGGCAATTTGGAAGTTTCTCAGTACGCCTTAGATATAATGTGTCAAGATTCTGCAGGTACAATATACAGCGAAGAGTTTTTAAAGATGACTGAAGAAAATGTGCGCATACTCTTGGCGAGAAATGATCTAAATATGACTGAAGTTGAACTATTTTTACGGACATTTGAGTGGGGAAAAAGAGAATGCGAACGACTAAAGTTTGAAGTTTGTCCAGCAAACTTGCAAATGATATTGCAAAATGTCATAACTTTAATAAGATTCCCAATAATGACTGCCAAAGAATTTTTGTTCCAAGTAAAGCCTCTAGAAATACTTACTTTGGGTCAACTTGACGAACTATGGACTCATTTTGTATGCAAATCCGAAGACGTCAATGAGGACTTATTTCGCCAAATCCATGCTCGCGAATTACAATTCAATTACCAGGGGAGAGAAGTCTCTACTACGATGGAACATAATGAAAGGTAATTTTCTATAGATCATTTACTTTTTTAAGCATTAACTATTACAATGACATAGCTAACAATACTATAACAATTACGCAATTTAATGCTACAAAGTCAAAAATTTTATTGCTGAAAAAAATAGAAAGTGAAATGAGAAATAATAATTTCATTTTCAATTTTCAGCTCACATGAAGCTGAAAGTCGGGATGACCTGGCTTCAGCTAACGAAACAGTCAACCAGCCGATGATTCTCTGTCCACCTGTACCTAACGAAAGTAACTCCAAGAACACTACAGAAAAGTAAGACATTTTTTGTTAATTTGCCTTTCATTTGTATATTTTATTCTCAATTTAATAATCGATTATGTTGTAACAGGGTGTCGAGAAAACCGAAGGAATGCTGCCCATACAGTTGCAGTTATGTATGTAATTTTTATGTAATTTTTTGCTGAAATGTTTGAAGTGGCAGCTCTAACGAAAATCATCAACAGCATGTTGAAGTCCCACTTAGATCGTCATGTCATTTGCCCTGTAAAGGCAGTTCAAGAGTTCAGCCGACTTGGCAATTTGGAAGTTTCTCAGTACGCCTTAGATATAATGTGTCAAGATTCTGCAGGTACAATATACAGCGAAGAGTTTTTAAAGATGACTGAAGAAAATGTGCGCATACTCTTGGCGAGAAATGATCTAAATATGACTGAAGTTGAACTATTTTTACGTACATTTGAGTGGGGAAAAAGAGAATGCGAACGACTAAAGTTTGAAGTTTGTCCAGCAAACTTGCAAATGATATTGCAAAATGTCATAACTTTAATAAGATTCCCAATAATGACTGCCAAAGAATTTTTGTTCCAAGTAAAGCCTCTAGAAATACTTACTTTGGGTCAACTTGACGAACTATGGACTCATTTTGTATGCAAATCCGAAGACGTCAATGAGGACTTATTTCGCCAAATCCATGCTCGCGAATTACAATTCAATTACCAGGGGAGAGAAGTCTCTACTACGATGGAACATAATGAAAGGTAATTTTCTATAGATCATTTACTTTTTTAAGCATTAACTATTACAATGACATAGCTAACAATACTATAACAATTACGCAATTTAATGCTACAAAGTCAAAAATTTTATTGCTGAAAAAAATAGAAAGTGAAATGAGAAATAATAATTTCATTTTCAATTTTCAGCTCACATGAAGCTGAAAGTCGGGATGACCTGGCTTCAGCTAACGAAACAGTCAACCAGCCGATGATTCTCTGTCCACCTGTACCTAACGAAAGTAACTCCAAGAACACTACAGAAAAGTAAGACATTTTTTGTTAATTTGCCTTTCATTTGTATATTTTATTCTCAATTTAATAATCGATTATGTTGTAACAGGGTGTCGAGAAAACCGAAGGAATGCTGCCCATACAGTTGCAGTTATGTATGTAATTTTTATGTAATTTTTTGCTGAAATGTTTGAAGTGGCAGCTCTAACGAAAATCATCAACAGCATGTTGAAGTCCCACTTAGATCGTCATGTCATTTGCCCTGTAAAGGCAGTTCAAGAGTTCAGCCGACTTGGCAATTTGGAAGTTTCTCAGTACGCCTTAGATATAATGTGTCAAGATTCTGCAGGTACAATATACAGCGAAGAGTTTTTAAAGATGACTGAAGAAAATGTGCGCATACTCTTGGCGAGAAATGATCTAAATATGACTGAAGTTGAACTATTTTTACGTACATTTGAGTGGGGAAAAAGAGAATGCGAACGACTAAAGTTTGAAGTTTGTCCAGCAAACTTGCAAATGATATTGCAAAATGTCATAACTTTAATAAGATTCCCAATAATGACTGCCAAAGAATTTTTGTTCCAAGTAAAGCCTCTAGAAATACTTACTTTGGGTCAACTTGACGAACTATGGACTCATTTTGTATGCAAATCCGAAGACGTCAATGAGGACTTATTTCGCCAAATCCATGCTCGCGAATTACAATTCAATTACCAGGGGAGAGAAGTCTCTACTACGATGGAACATAATGAAAGGTAATTTTCTATAGATCATTTACTTTTTTAAGTATTAACTATTACAATGACATAGCTAACAATACTATAACAATTACGCAATTTAATGCTATAAAGTCAAAAATTTTATTGCTGAAAAAAATAGAAAGTGAAATGAGAAATAATAATTTCATTTTCAATTTCCAGCTCACATGAAGCTGAAAGTCGGGATGACCTGGCTTCAGCTAACGAAACAGTCAACCAGCCGATATTCTCTGTCCACCTGTACCTAACGAAAGTAACTCCAAGAACACTACAGAAAAGTAAGACATTTTTTGTTAATTTGCCTTTCATTTGTATATTTTATTCTCAATTTAATAATCGATTATGTTGTAACAGGGTGTCGAGAAAACCGAAGGAATGCTGCCCATACAGTTGCAGTTATGTATGTAATTTTTATGTAATTTTTTGCTGAAATGTTTGAAGTGGCAGCTCTAACGAAAATCATCAACAGCATGTTGAAGTCCCACTTAGATCGTCATGTCATTTGCCCTGTAAAGGCAGTTCAAGAGTTCAGCCGACTTGGCAATTTGGAAGTTTCTCAGTACGCCTTAGATATAATGTGTCAAGATTCTGCAGGTACAATATACAGCGAAGAGTTTTTAAAGATGACTGAAGAAAATGTGCGCATACTCTTGGCGAGAAATGATCTAAATATGACTGAAGTTGAACTATTTTTACGTACATTTGAGTGGGGAAAAAGAGAATGCGAACGACTAAAGTTTGAAGTTTGTCCAGCAAACTTGCAAATGATATTGCAAAATGTCATAACTTTAATAAGATTCCCAATAATGACTGCCAAAGAATTTTTGTTCCAAGTAAAGCCTCTAGAAATACTTACTTTGGGTCAACTTGACGAACTATGGACTCATTTTGTATGCAAATCCGAAGACGTCAATGAGGACTTATTTCGCCAAATCCATGCTCGCGAATTACAATTCAATTACCAGGGGAGAGAAGTCTCTACTACGATGGAACATAATGAAAGGTAATTTTCTATAGATCATTTACTTTTTTAAGCATTAACTATTACAATGACATAGCTAACAATACTATAACAATTACGCAATTTAATGCTATAAAGTCAAAAATTTTATTGCTGAAAAAAATAGAAAGTGAAATGAGAAATAATAATTTCATTTTCAATTTCCAGCTCACATGAAGCTGAAAGTCGGGATGACCTGGCTTCAGCTAACGAAACAGTCAACCAGCCGATGATTCTCTGTCCACCTGTACCTAACGAAAGTAACTCCAAGAACACTACAGAAAAGTAAGACATTTTTTGTTAATTTGCCTTTCATTTGTATATTTTATTCTCAATTTAATAATCGATTATGTTGTAACAGGGTGTCGAGAAAACCGAAGGAATGCTGCCCATACAGTTGCAGTTATGTATGTAATTTTTATGTAATTTTTTGCTGAAATGTTTGAAGTGGCAGCTCTAACGAAAATCATCAACAGCATGTTGAAGTCCCACTTAGATCGTCATGTCATTTGCCCTGTAAAGGCAGTTCAAGAGTTCAGCCGACTTGGCAATTTGGAAGTTTCTCAGTACGCCTTAGATATAATGTGTCAAGATTCTGCAGGTACAATATACAGCGAAGAGTTTTTAAAGATGACTGAAGAAAATGTGCGCATACTCTTGGCGAGAAATGATCTAAATATGACTGAAGTTGAACTATTTTTACGGACATTTGAGTGGGGAAAAAGAGAATGCGAACGACTAAAGTTTGAAGTTTGTCCAGCAAACTTGCAAATGATATTGCAAAATGTCATAACTTTAATAAGATTCCCAATAATGACTGCCAAAGAATTTTTGTTCCAAGTAAAGCCTCTAGAAATACTTACTTTGGGTCAACTTGACGAACTATGGACTCATTTTGTATGCAAATCCGAAGACGTCAATGAGGACTTATTTCGCCAAATCCATGCTCGCGAATTACAATTCAATTACCAGGGGAGAGAAGTCTCTACTACGATGGAACATAATGAAAGGTAATTTTCTATAGATCATTTACTTTTTTAAGCATTAACTATTACAATGACATAGCTAACAATACTATAACAATTACGCAATTTAATGCTACAAAGTCAAAAATTTTATTGCTGAAAAAAATAGAAAGTGAAATGAGAAATAATAATTTCATTTTCAATTTCCAGCTCACATGAAGCTGAAAGTCGGGATGACCTGGCTTCAGCTAACGAAACAGTCAACCAGCCGATGATTCTCTGTCCACCTGTACCTAACGAAAGTAACTCCAAGAACACTACAGAAAAGTAAGACATTTTTTGTTAATTTGCCTTTCATTTGTATATTTTATTCTCAATTTAATAATCGATTATGTTGTAACAGGGTGTCGAGAAAACCGAAGGAATGCTGCCCATACAGTTGCAGTTATGTATGTAATTTTTATGTAATTTTTTGCTGAAATGTTTGAAGTGGCAGCTCTAACGAAAATCATCAACAGCATGTTGAAGTCCCACTTAGATCGTCATGTCATTTGCCCTGTAAAGGCAGTTCAAGAGTTCAGCCGACTTGGCAATTTGGAAGTTTCTCAGTACGCCTTAGATATAATGTGTCAAGATTCTGCAGGTACAATATACAGCGAAGAGTTTTTAAAGATGACTGAAGAAAATGTGCGCATACTCTTGGCGAGAAATGATCTAAATATGACTGAAGTTGAACTATTTTTACGTACATTTGAGTGGGGAAAAAGAGAATGCGAACGACTAAAGTTTGAAGTTTGTCCAGCAAACTTGCAAATGATATTGCAAAATGTCATAACTTTAATAAGATTCCCAATAATGACTGCCAAAGAATTTTTGTTCCAAGTAAAGCCTCTAGAAATACTTACTTTGGGTCAACTTGACGAACTATGGACTCATTTTGTATGCAAATCCGAAGACGTCAATGAGGACTTATTTCGCCAAATCCATGCTCGCGAATTACAATTCAATTACCAGGGGAGAGAAGTCTCTACTACGATGGAACATAATGAAAGGTAATTTTCTATAGATCATTTACTTTTTTAAGCATTAACTATTACAATGACATAGCTAACAATACTATAACAATTACGCAATTTAATGCTACAAAGTCAAAAATTTTATTGCTGAAAAAAATAGAAAGTGAAATGAGAAATAATAATTTCATTTTCAATTTTCAGCTCACATGAAGCTGAAAGTCGGGATGACCTGGCTTCAGCTAACGAAACAGTCAACCAGCCGATGATTCTCTGTCCACCTGTACCTAACGAAAGTAACTCCAAGAACACTACAGAAAAGTAAGACATTTTTTGTTAATTTGCCTTTCATTTGTATATTTTATTCTCAATTTAATAATCGATTATGTTGTAACAGGGTGTCGAGAAAACCGAAGGAATGCTGCCCATACAGTTGCAGTTATGTATGTAATTTTTATGTAATTTTTTGCTGAAATGTTTGAAGTGGCAGCTCTAACGAAAATCATCAACAGCATGTTGAAGTCCCACTTAGATCGTCATGTCATTTGCCCTGTAAAGGCAGTTCAAGAGTTCAGCCGACTTGGCAATTTGGAAGTTTCTCAGTACGCCTTAGATATAATGTGTCAAGATTCTGCAGGTACAATATACAGCGAAGAGTTTTTAAAGATGACTGAAGAAAATGTGCGCATACTCTTGGCGAGAAATGATCTAAATATGACTGAAGTTGAACTATTTTTACGGACATTTGAGTGGGGAAAAAGAGAATGCGAACGACTAAAGTTTGAAGTTTGTCCAGCAAACTTGCAAATGATATTGCAAAATGTCATAACTTTAATAAGATTCCCAATAATGACTGCCAAAGAATTTTTGTTCCAAGTAAAGCCTCTAGAAATACTTACTTTGGGTCAACTTGACGAACTATGGACTCATTTTGTATGCAAATCCGAAGACGTCAATGAGGACTTATTTCGCCAAATCCATGCTCGCGAATTACAATTCAATTACCAGGGGAGAGAAGTCTCTACTACGATGGAACATAATGAAAGGTAATTTTCTATAGATCATTTACTTTTTTAAGTATTAACTATTACAATGACATAGCTAACAATACTATAACAATTACGCAATTTAATGCTATAAAGTCAAAAATTTTATTGCTGAAAAAAATAGAAAGTGAAATGAGAAATAATAATTTCATTTTCAATTTCCAGCTCACATGAAGCTGAAAGTCGGGATGACCTGGCTTCAGCTAACGAAACAGTCAACCAGCCGATATTCTCTGTCCACCTGTACCTAACGAAAGTAACTCCAAGAACACTACAGAAAAGTAAGACATTTTTTGTTAATTTGCCTTTCATTTGTATATTTTATTCTCAATTTAATAATCGATTATGTTGTAACAGGGTGTCGAGAAAACCGAAGGAATGCTGCCCATACAGTTGCAGTTATGTATGTAATTTTTATGTAATTTTTTGCTGAAATGTTTGAAGTGGCAGCTCTAACGAAAATCATCAACAGCATGTTGAAGTCCCACTTAGATCGTCATGTCATTTGCCCTGTAAAGGCAGTTCAAGAGTTCAGCCGACTTGGCAATTTGGAAGTTTCTCAGTACGCCTTAGATATAATGTGTCAAGATTCTGCAGGTACAATATACAGCGAAGAGTTTTTAAAGATGACTGAAGAAAATGTGCGCATACTCTTGGCGAGAAATGATCTAAATATGACTGAAGTTGAACTATTTTTACGTACATTTGAGTGGGGAAAAAGAGAATGCGAACGACTAAAGTTTGAAGTTTGTCCAGCAAACTTGCAAATGATATTGCAAAATGTCATAACTTTAATAAGATTCCCAATAATGACTGCCAAAGAATTTTTGTTCCAAGTAAAGCCTCTAGAAATACTTACTTTGGGTCAACTTGACGAACTATGGACTCATTTTGTATGCAAATCCGAAGACGTCAATGAGGACTTATTTCGCCAAATCCATGCTCGCGAATTACAATTCAATTACCAGGGGAGAGAAGTCTCTACTACGATGGAACATAATGAAAGGTAATTTTCTATAGATCATTTACTTTTTTAAGCATTAACTATTACAATGACATAGCTAACAATACTATAACAATTACGCAATTTAATGCTATAAAGTCAAAAATTTTATTGCTGAAAAAAATAGAAAGTGAAATGAGAAATAATAATTTCATTTTCAATTTCCAGCTCACATGAAGCTGAAAGTCGGGATGACCTGGCTTCAGCTAACGAAACAGTCAACCAGCCGATGATTCTCTGTCCACCTGTACCTAACGAAAGTAACTCCAAGAACACTACAGAAAAGTAAGACATTTTTTGTTAATTTGCCTTTCATTTGTATATTTTATTCTCAATTTAATAATCGATTATGTTGTAACAGGGTGTCGAGAAAACCGAAGGAATGCTGCCCATACAGTTGCAGTTATGTATGTAATTTTTATGTAATTTTTTGCTGAAATGTTTGAAGTGGCAGCTCTAACGAAAATCATCAACAGCATGTTGAAGTCCCACTTAGATCGTCATGTCATTTGCCCTGTAAAGGCAGTTCAAGAGTTCAGCCGACTTGGCAATTTGGAAGTTTCTCAGTACGCCTTAGATATAATGTGTCAAGATTCTGCAGGTACAATATACAGCGAAGAGTTTTTAAAGATGACTGAAGAAAATGTGCGCATACTCTTGGCGAGAAATGATCTAAATATGACTGAAGTTGAACTATTTTTACGGACATTTGAGTGGGGAAAAAGAGAATGCGAACGACTAAAGTTTGAAGTTTGTCCAGCAAACTTGCAAATGATATTGCAAAATGTCATAACTTTAATAAGATTCCCAATAATGACTGCCAAAGAATTTTTGTTCCAAGTAAAGCCTCTAGAAATACTTACTTTGGGTCAACTTGACGAACTATGGACTCATTTTGTATGCAAATCCGAAGACGTCAATGAGGACTTATTTCGCCAAATCCATGCTCGCGAATTACAATTCAATTACCAGGGGAGAGAAGTCTCTACTACGATGGAACATAATGAAAGGTAATTTTCTATAGATCATTTACTTTTTTAAGCATTAACTATTACAATGACATAGCTAACAATACTATAACAATTACGCAATTTAATGCTACAAAGTCAAAAATTTTATTGCTGAAAAAAATAGAAAGTGAAATGAGAAATAATAATTTCATTTTCAATTTTCAGCTCACATGAAGCTGAAAGTCGGGATGACCTGGCTTCAGCTAACGAAACAGTCAACCAGCCGATGATTCTCTGTCCACCTGTACCTAACGAAAGTAACTCCAAGAACACTACAGAAAAGTAAGACATTTTTTGTTAATTTGCCTTTCATTTGTATATTTTATTCTCAATTTAATAATCGATTATGTTGTAACAGGGTGTCGAGAAAACCGAAGGAATGCTGCCCATACAGTTGCAGTTATGTATGTAATTTTTATGTAATTTTTTGCTGAAATGTTTGAAGTGGCAGCTCTAACGAAAATCATCAACAGCATGTTGAAGTCCCACTTAGATCGTCATGTCATTTGCCCTGTAAAGGCAGTTCAAGAGTTCAGCCGACTTGGCAATTTGGAAGTTTCTCAGTACGCCTTAGATATAATGTGTCAAGATTCTGCAGGTACAATATACAGCGAAGAGTTTTTAAAGATGACTGAAGAAAATGTGCGCATACTCTTGGCGAGAAATGATCTAAATATGACTGAAGTTGAACTATTTTTACGTACATTTGAGTGGGGAAAAAGAGAATGCGAACGACTAAAGTTTGAAGTTTGTCCAGCAAACTTGCAAATGATATTGCAAAATGTCATAACTTTAATAAGATTCCCAATAATGACTGCCAAAGAATTTTTGTTCCAAGTAAAGCCTCTAGAAATACTTACTTTGGGTCAACTTGACGAACTATGGACTCATTTTGTATGCAAATCCGAAGACGTCAATGAGGACTTATTTCGCCAAATCCATGCTCGCGAATTACAATTCAATTACCAGGGGAGAGAAGTCTCTACTACGATGGAACATAATGAAAGGTAATTTTCTATAGATCATTTACTTTTTTAAGCATTAACTATTACAATGACATAGCTAACAATACTATAACAATTACGCAATTTAATGCTACAAAGTCAAAAATTTTATTGCTGAAAAAAATAGAAAGTGAAATGAGAAATAATAATTTCATTTTCAATTTTCAGCTCACATGAAGCTGAAAGTCGGGATGACCTGGCTTCAGCTAACGAAACAGTCAACCAGCCGATGATTCTCTGTCCACCTGTACCTAACGAAAGTAACTCCAAGAACACTACAGAAAAGTAAGACATTTTTTGTTAATTTGCCTTTCATTTGTATATTTTATTCTCAATTTAATAATCGATTATGTTGTAACAGGGTGTCGAGAAAACCGAAGGAATGCTGCCCATACAGTTGCAGTTATGTATGTAATTTTTATGTAATTTTTTGCTGAAATGTTTGAAGTGGCAGCTCTAACGAAAATCATCAACAGCATGTTGAAGTCCCACTTAGATCGTCATGTCATTTGCCCTGTAAAGGCAGTTCAAGAGTTCAGCCGACTTGGCAATTTGGAAGTTTCTCAGTACGCCTTAGATATAATGTGTCAAGATTCTGCAGGTACAATATACAGCGAAGAGTTTTTAAAGATGACTGAAGAAAATGTGCGCATACTCTTGGCGAGAAATGATCTAAATATGACTGAAGTTGAACTATTTTTACGTACATTTGAGTGGGGAAAAAGAGAATGCGAACGACTAAAGTTTGAAGTTTGTCCAGCAAACTTGCAAATGATATTGCAAAATGTCATAACTTTAATAAGATTCCCAATAATGACTGCCAAAGAATTTTTGTTCCAAGTAAAGCCTCTAGAAATACTTACTTTGGGTCAACTTGACGAACTATGGACTCATTTTGTATGCAAATCCGAAGACGTCAATGAGGACTTATTTCGCCAAATCCATGCTCGCGAATTACAATTCAATTACCAGGGGAGAGAAGTCTCTACTACGATGGAACATAATGAAAGGTAATTTTCTATAGATCATTTACTTTTTTAAGCATTAACTATTACAATGACATAGCTAACAATACTATAACAATTACGCAATTTAATGCTACAAAGTCAAAAATTTTATTGCTGAAAAAAATAGAAAGTGAAATGAGAAATAATAATTTCATTTTCAATTTTCAGCTCACATGAAGCTGAAAGTCGGGATGACCTGGCTTCAGCTAACGAAACAGTCAACCAGCCGATGATTCTCTGTCCACCTGTACCTAACGAAAGTAACTCCAAGAACACTACAGAAAAGTAAGACATTTTTTGTTAATTTGCCTTTCATTTGTATATTTTATTCTCAATTTAATAATCGATTATGTTGTAACAGGGTGTCGAGAAAACCGAAGGAATGCTGCCCATACAGTTGCAGTTATGTATGTAATTTTTATGTAATTTTTTGCTGAAATGTTTGAAGTGGCAGCTCTAACGAAAATCATCAACAGCATGTTGAAGTCCCACTTAGATCGTCATGTCATTTGCCCTGTAAAGGCAGTTCAAGAGTTCAGCCGACTTGGCAATTTGGAAGTTTCTCAGTACGCCTTAGATATAATGTGTCAAGATTCTGCAGGTACAATATACAGCGAAGAGTTTTTAAAGATGACTGAAGAAAATGTGCGCATACTCTTGGCGAGAAATGATCTAAATATGACTGAAGTTGAACTATTTTTACGGACATTTGAGTGGGGAAAAAGAGAATGCGAACGACTAAAGTTTGAAGTTTGTCCAGCAAACTTGCAAATGATATTGCAAAATGTCATAACTTTAATAAGATTCCCAATAATGACTGCCAAAGAATTTTTGTTCCAAGTAAAGCCTCTAGAAATACTTACTTTGGGTCAACTTGACGAACTATGGACTCATTTTGTATGCAAATCCGAAGACGTCAATGAGGACTTATTTCGCCAAATCCATGCTCGCGAATTACAATTCAATTACCAGGGGAGAGAAGTCTCTACTACGATGGAACATAATGAAAGGTAATTTTCTATAGATCATTTACTTTTTTAAGTATTAACTATTACAATGACATAGCTAACAATACTATAACAATTACGCAATTTAATGCTATAAAGTCAAAAATTTTATTGCTGAAAAAAATAGAAAGTGAAATGAGAAATAATAATTTCATTTTCAATTTCCAGCTCACATGAAGCTGAAAGTCGGGATGACCTGGCTTCAGCTAACGAAACAGTCAACCAGCCGATATTCTCTGTCCACCTGTACCTAACGAAAGTAACTCCAAGAACACTACAGAAAAGTAAGACATTTTTTGTTAATTTGCCTTTCATTTGTATATTTTATTCTCAATTTAATAATCGATTATGTTGTAACAGGGTGTCGAGAAAACCGAAGGAATGCTGCCCATACAGTTGCAGTTATGTATGTAATTTTTATGTAATTTTTTGCTGAAATGTTTGAAGTGGCAGCTCTAACGAAAATCATCAACAGCATGTTGAAGTCCCACTTAGATCGTCATGTCATTTGCCCTGTAAAGGCAGTTCAAGAGTTCAGCCGACTTGGCAATTTGGAAGTTTCTCAGTACGCCTTAGATATAATGTGTCAAGATTCTGCAGGTACAATATACAGCGAAGAGTTTTTAAAGATGACTGAAGAAAATGTGCGCATACTCTTGGCGAGAAATGATCTAAATATGACTGAAGTTGAACTATTTTTACGTACATTTGAGTGGGGAAAAAGAGAATGCGAACGACTAAAGTTTGAAGTTTGTCCAGCAAACTTGCAAATGATATTGCAAAATGTCATAACTTTAATAAGATTCCCAATAATGACTGCCAAAGAATTTTTGTTCCAAGTAAAGCCTCTAGAAATACTTACTTTGGGTCAACTTGACGAACTATGGACTCATTTTGTATGCAAATCCGAAGACGTCAATGAGGACTTATTTCGCCAAATCCATGCTCGCGAATTACAATTCAATTACCAGGGGAGAGAAGTCTCTACTACGATGGAACATAATGAAAGGTAATTTTCTATAGATCATTTACTTTTTTAAGCATTAACTATTACAATGACATAGCTAACAATACTATAACAATTACGCAATTTAATGCTATAAAGTCAAAAATTTTATTGCTGAAAAAAATAGAAAGTGAAATGAGAAATAATAATTTCATTTTCAATTTCCAGCTCACATGAAGCTGAAAGTCGGGATGACCTGGCTTCAGCTAACGAAACAGTCAACCAGCCGATATTCTCTGTCCACCTGTACCTAACGAAAGTAACTCCAAGAACACTACAGAAAAGTAAGACATTTTTTGTTAATTTGCCTTTCATTTGTATATTTTATTCTCAATTTAATAATCGATTATGTTGTAACAGGGTGCCGAGAAAACCGAAGGAATGCTGCCCATACATTTGCAGTTAAGTATGTAATTTTTCACAAGGCATTTTACGCATAGGCGACGACGAGAAAGTGACATCACCAGTCTTTGTTGGGAAATCCATCGATCTGCCGAACAGTTTCTGGCGTATAGAAGTAGAAGTGTGCCCCAAGAAGGTCAACGGTGGAGATATTGAAAAACACATGGGCGTTTATTTAGTATTCGTCAAAGAACTAAATGCGCACAATCCTATTGTAACAGTAAAGTTCGAAATTTCCCTGTTAGACAGAAATCAAAGACAAGTCATTTGTCGACGGGACAGGGCTGTCCTTGAATATGGAGCATCATATTTTAGTAGAGGGTACCATAAAACGGCAGCCATTACTCAGTTGACTGATCATAACAATCACTATTTGGATGACGATGTCTTACGTATTCGAATTACGGTCTGGATCCAGAATGAAGAAACGAATGCAGCCACACCCAAAAGGCAAACTAAAGGTCAGCTACACAAGGACTTAAGTCATTTGCTAGCGTCAGCTGAATTTTCAGATGTGACCATTCAGGTAGAAGATTTGACTTTAAAGGCACACAAGAATATCCTGTCCTGTCGCAGTCCAGTGTTTGCTGCAATGTTCCAGAACGAAATGTCAGAGGCTCTAACCAACACTATAAAAATTGAGGACTTCAGTTCTAAGACTGTCAAAGGAATGCTCCAGTTTCTCTATTCCGAAAATATGGAAATTGGGTATGAGGATTTCATGGAATTGCTCAAAATTGCTGAGGAATACCAACTGGGAGATTTGAAAGCGGCCTCTGTCAAGGCTGCAATTTTGGAAATGCCCACTGAAAATGTCATCGAACTTTTAATTCTAGGAGATATGTACAATGCTCCGGAATTGAAATACGGGGCTATGGATTTCATCAACAGCAACAAAGCTAATCTAATGTTTTCTCGGGGAAATGAGAATGGAGCTTTTGAACAGTTTGTCAAAGAACATCCTATGCTCGTTTTTGAGATGTATCAAAATGTTCGAAATAATATTGTAGAGGTCTTTGAATTTACAACAAAAAGATTAGCATTTTTGGAAAACGTTTCATCAATTCATCGTCCACCTCATAAAATCATAGTATTTTACTTACAATGTTCACGTTTATGTTTATTTGTGAATGTATTTAAAGAAACCTAAATAATTAACGAACAGTGAAAATTGGAGCATTTATTGTTTATATACTAATTAAATTAATTCTTGTAATAACGGCAGTGTAATGTTGAATTCGGACGAATCTAATGTCTAATGAAACTTTCTTTGAAGACACTACGATGTGTGTAATTAATTGCAACGATGGTTTAAGAGGTCATCTTGTGTTCTAAATTTCCCATATAGGACCCTCATTGGCTGCGGCTAATTAAAGATTTTGTCTCCTAATAACTAGGTATTTTTATGTACTATCGAATATAATCAGAAACCAATTATCAAACAGCGAATTTTAACATTTACTATCTATTGTATTGAGACCGCGCGGTAATTAAATTAAGATGGTTTCTTCTTGAATGTTTGATTTTAGGGAATAAAAACTTTTTATTCAACACTTTTACTGAATACTGAAATCTGTTTCACATTCAATGTTGTAGAGTACTAAGAATTAAGAAATTGAAATTACGTATGAAAATGCTAAGAATTCTCGTGTTTCATATAATCCGCGATTTAGGATATTTCCTCGTCTTGTATTTTGCAATGGTGTCATTTTTCCTTTTATGTTGAACATTTATCACTAATATCGCATTTAAAGGGTTTCTTTTGGCTATTTGTTTGTCTTTCGATTAGATTTCCAATTGATTCATTTACCTAATTTCATTTGAACAACACTCAACCAATCCGAACGTGACTGCACCATTTTGAAAGAATGACGTAATTCTCAGAACTCTACTAAGCCAGTACAGCAAAGAAGCAGATTTACTTCAACTTCCAATAGTATTGCCGTGATAGCTGAGCAGATCTTCGTTCATATATTAATTTTTGTGTTCGAGTAAACTTCCAATCACTACAATAGAATATTTTGCTGTCTCTATTCTAGAGTAATTCCCCCAACAACCCGCGAATCAGCGACAAGTGTGGTCCCCCACTACCAACAACCCCAGGAGCCTCAGTGTCCAGCAACAGAACCCTACGCTCAACGCCCAGTTGTCCGTAAGTACCAATTAAGGGGTCTTCTTCATAAATAAAGGGGTGTCCTTCTAAATATGAATTAAGTTAAGGGGAAAAAGTAATAATAATTAGTAAGTATTGCAATTTTAAGGTTCCCATCTATACGATTTAATGGTGACCTGTCCCACAGCAGATAAATCTAAAATCTCTATGGAAATAGGAAATGTAAATAGTGTGTGACCTTTTTCTACATAAATATTACTATCAAGAAGCCTGAATGATGTATTGTACGAGGTAATTCAGCATTGTTTTAATCCCTAAACTCATCCTGGAAACGACTTTAAATACGTGTTCCGGTGTTCCACAATATCCAAGCACTTATTAACCAAGAAATAGTTGAAGATAATCAGTCCTTATTTAACAAAAGGTTAGTTTAAATTTGTAATATTTTGCTGAAATTAAAATTATCCTTTTCTTTAAGATACTATATATGAGCGAAAATAACTTCATGAAAACAATGCAATTTTTGGAAAAGTGGGTTTGTGTTAAAAAATTCCTGAACAACTATTGAGTTATTTTATAAAAATTGGCCTCAGATGCATGGAAATATCTACATTTTTAATCTGTGGTGAATTTTTATACAGACAAACTCCTGTTGGCAACTTTTAGAAATGACAGACGGATTAAGAAAACGGAAAATGGACAATAGGGAGCCAAATGGCGATGTGAACATTTTTGAATGGAACATTGCCAATTTTACACAGACTTTCGAAAGGACCACAGTTGGGGAGAAATTGATATCATCAGTTTTTCTTGGGAAATCCTCAGACCAACCGAACAGTTTCTGGCAAATAATAGTGCGCCCCAGAAATAGAGCAATAACAGGTGACACAGCGGAGAAACACTTGGATGTCTATTTAGTATTCAGCCAAGAATTAAATAAACAGAATCCTGTTGTCAAAGCCAGGTACGAATTCTCCCTCCTGAACAGAAATCAACAGGTGGTGTATTGTCCGAACCGCGAGGAGGAAGCAATTGAATTTAGAATTGAAGATCACAGTTGGGGATACACAATGGCCACCCACTCTGAGTTGGAAAATGGCAAAAATGGATTTCTGGATGACGATGTTTTACGGATTCGAATTAAGGTCTGGATCCAGAAGAATGACGAAATAAATGCACCAATATTCAAAAAACAGTATCCAGATGAACTTCACAACGATTTCAATCAATTGCTGGAATCATCCCAATTTTCAGATGTTACCATTGTGGTTGAAAAAACAACTTTGAAGGCCTATAAGGGTATCTTATCCTGTCGCAGTCCAGTCTTCGCTGCAATGTTCAAGAACGACATGTCTGAATCCCTAACCAGCACTGTTGCAATAGAAGATTTCAGTTCTAAGACAGTCAAAGGAATGCTCCAGTTTATCTATTCGGGAAATGTGGATTGTGTTGATGAAGATTTCACAGAATTATTAAAAATTGCAGAGAAATACCAACTGAGAGAATTAAAATTAGTTTCTACTAAGGCAGCGATTCTGAAAATATCCACTGAAAATGCCATCGAGCTTTTAATTTTAGGAGATATGTACAACGCTCCGGAATTGAAATATAGGGTTATGGCTTTCATCAGTAGCAACAAAGCCAATCCAATGTTTTCTCCAGGAAATGAGAATGGAGCTTTTGAAAAACTAGCGACAGAACATCCTCTGCTGCTTTTAGAAATGTATAAAAATGTTCGAAATAATGACATTCGTGTGTATCATGAAGAACCTACCGAAATACTTGGAGAGGTCACCAGATTCACAAGAAATGCAAAATATTAAAATTGTTTCATTATGGGGGTGCTACAATTAATTAATTCGTGTCTACTGAAGCTGCAATATTTTACCTACAATGGCATTGTATTCAAAGAACTGTTAATAAACAACGTAGAGTGAAAATTTAGCATTTATTGCCTATAAACTAATTAAATTAAATCTCAAAATAAATTTAGAGGAGTCTAATTAAGCCATCTTTGTAGGAACTACAATTGCAAGGCTAATTATTGATTAAAACTGTTTCAAATAAATTTCTATGTAAAGATACAATCATATAATAGAGATGGAGCCACACTCTGTGGTATGTATATAAATCGCAAGAAGCTTCTTCCAACGTGAAGATTTTTAAGCCAATCGTAAGTTCACGGGGTGGCCACTGAGCTTTTGACGTAGTCTCCAATGATGGAAGAGCGCGCGACTTTCATACCTCAATGTAGTAAACACGATGCATTGAGAGTCACTACTCTATGCTTGTCTCAAGCTCATGCAGCGTTGTCCCTTGTCTCACGGCACAGAGTGACCAAACACTTATAGATATCCTTTGTAGACTCATTCTCCCTATCCTCCCCACTCGCAGTTCCGCCTCCACGAATATGCAAGACCTTATGCCCTTAATAGTTCTATATAGCGAAGCGAGTCGCAGCTTATAGTTATTATTAACTAAGCTTAAGTTATAATATGTTATGTGCTATGATCGAATGTAATGAGCAGCTGTAAAATTAACTGACGATTTAATTTATTAAATAAATTAACCAATCTTGACTTTACTTTACCCAAAACGTATACTTTGCTGAATTGATAAATATTTTTTAGGGTTAAGCATTTTCATAATATATATTTTCAAAAGTAATCCATTTACTCTACTACATAGGTAATTAGGCAATATAATAAGTTTCGTAAATAACGCAATCATTCACATTACAATCAATTAGAAATAACACGAAGTAAGTAGCAATAATTTATTCCTTTGAATATCGTATTTTTCAAATAAGTATTCTCATCAAATACAACACAAAACAGGGGATTTTTAGATATCTTGGGAATACAAAATAAATATTATTTTCCTAGCATGAAAACTGAAACTTGAAACCTTGGTTTGTGTTTCATTAAAACGCCGCTCACTATATATAATATAATAGTGGAGCATAGTGGATTCTCGCTGCAGAACTAGAATACGCGCTTACCACCACCGATAGTATATCCTAGTAGCGATATTTGAAGACGTGTGTTGAATAAAATTCAAGGGATTTTTTCAAAAAAGTTCTCTAAGGACAAGTTAGTGGAGACTTTACCCAGCAAAGGTTAGTTAAAATTAATATTTTGTACTGCTTTGGAAAGAAATTAAAAAATAGTTATAGAAAAATGCGTATCCATTGACTGAGAACGGAATTTAATGAAAATTGCCCTGTTGAATATGTGATGACTTTTCATGTAGATAAATTACACCAGTGAGATTTCCGTTTGGATTGGCATTAAACAATGACGGATGGATTAAGAAAAGAGGACAGTGTCAGTGCGGAGTCAAAAGATTTAAATATTTTTGAATGGAAAATCGCCAACTTTAGAGAAGCTTTCGAAAACGCAAGCGGCGGCGGAAGATGGACATCACCAGTATTTGTTGGGAAATCCACGGACCAGCTGAATAGCTTCTGGCATATAGAAGTTTTTCTCAAACCCTGGGAAAAAGATGTCACCGGTGTTGCGAAACAGTTGTCTGTACATTTAGTAATGAGCAGAAACTTGAGTCAACACAATCGCGTTATAAAAGTCAAGTATGAGATGTGCCTGCTAAACAGAAATCAACAGAAACTACGTAGCACTAGTTTCAAGAATGAGTTTGAATTTGGAAAACATTATATTAACGGATTTACTACACTGGTAACCCATTCTGACTTTTTCGATGGCGAAAATGGCTTTCTGGATGGCAATGGTGTACTAATTCAAATAAAGGTCAGGATCCAGAATGATGAAGTAAACACAACCACATCCAAAAGTCAATGTCGAGGTGAACTTCACCAAGATTTCAATCAGTTGCTCGCGTCATCTCAATTTTCAGATGTGACCATTCTGGTAGAGGATTCTACT
Organism: Yoshiicerus persimilis; assembly: GCA_020352615.2. NCBI lineage: Eukaryota > Metazoa > Arthropoda > Collembola > Entomobryomorpha > Tomoceridae > Yoshiicerus > Yoshiicerus persimilis. The sequence continues at coordinate 6,843,110 of CM036940.2, read as the reverse complement.
TTTAAGGCCTACAAGGGTATCCTGTCATGTCGCAGTCCAGTCTTCGCTGCAATGTTCCAGAACGAAATGTCCGAGTCTCTAACCAGCACTGTTGCAATAGAAGATTTCAGTCCCAAGACAGTCAAAGGAATGCTCGAGTTCATCTACTCGGGAAATGTGGAAAATGTCGAGGAAGATTTCTTGGAATTATTGAAAATTGCAGAGAAATACCAACTGAGAGAGTTGAAAGTAGAATGTACCAAGGCAGCGATTTTGAAAATATCAACTGACAACGCCATCGATCTTCTGATTGTAGGGGATTTGTACAATGCTCCGGAATTGAAACTCAGGGCTTTAGCTTTCATCAATAGCAACAAAGCTAATCCAATGTTTTCTATGGGAAGTCAGAACGGAGGTTTTGAAAAACTTGCGACAGAACATCCTCTACTGGTTTTAGAAATGTATCAGAATTTTCGAAATAATGACGTACGTGTTCATTATTCTGGAGAATCTGATGAAGCTCTCGAAGAAGTGACTAGATTCACAACGAATGTAAAATATTAAAATTGTCGCGAAAAGTTTCGTTAAGAAGGTGCTACAATTAATTTCTGTCTCCTGAAGGTAGTAATATTTAATGTATGATTTATTAATTTAAACATTTACTCAAAGAAAACTAAATAATTGACCAACAGTTTATTTATCATTTAGTATCTCTAATAATTACATTGAAATCTCAAAATTAACAAAGTAGTATTGTAGAAGTTAGTAGAATTAAGAGACACGATTACAAGAGTATAAGCAATTTACTTTTGAAAAGTTGTATTGTAAATTTGCAATTAATTAATTTTTCTCCAGAACAGAGTAGTAATATTTTACCTTCTATGTTAGAATGATTAAATGCAAATAGAAGGTAATTAATTATCAAACAGGGAATTTAAACATTTATTATTTATGACACCTATAATTGCATTGAGACCTATAATTAAATTAATGTTGAATGTGCACTAAATTGACCAATTAATTAATTTCCGCCTCCTAAAATTGTAATATTTGATATAATTACCGCTTGTATTCAAAGTAAGAGAACTAAGTGAACATTTTAACATTTATTTATCATCAATATGCCAATTAAATTATATATTAAAATAAAAAATTGTAATGTCTAATTCAGACATAATGTTATGTCTCCTATAATTAAATTAACAAAATACTAATGTAGAAGTCAGGAGAGTTAAAAAAGACGACATTCATTAAATAGTTTTTCAAGTTTTTCAATGTAAATATATAATTAATTAATTTATCTGGAGACCAGAGCTATAATATTTTATGTACTATGATCGAATAAAATGACATTAATTATTAAACGGTTAATATTAACATACATTACCTATAATTGAGATTTGTATTATTGTATGTAGATATAGATAATTAAATTAATCTCAAAACAATACCGGATTAATCACCTTATGCATTCTTTTCAGTTGAATATTGATTAATAAACCAGGATGGCATCTCGGAAGTGTATAGTTACCGAATTGATAATATTTATTTTAGCATTACGCATGGACATAATATATTATTCATATACCGAATTCACAGATAATCCATTTAAAAAGATGACTTAACTACAATGTGTTTCATGAATAACGAAATTCTTCTCATTACTACAATTAATTCGAAATATCATTAAATTCTTAAATATTATTGCTGTGAAGGATTTTATATAGAATTGTACAATTGTACATTAAAAAAGGAATGCCCTTTGGATATTTTTACCAAACATTAGAAAGAAGAATTAAACGAAAACATTTTCCTGTTACAAGTTGAAAATTATAAAAATATCGAATAGCCTTACGACACATGTCAGCGACATGCATGCGATTTAATTATACCTAACTTGGTTAAACTAACCAGTACTCAGTTAAAAAAAGTTTGATTTTACTTTTTATTTTGTAAATCTGAATTTATTTGACTTGATTCATTAAAACTTGAATTTATTTGAATACATGAAAGAGACTTCGCTTCTTTATCCTTGACTTTCTATATTTTGCTAAGTTCAATTCAACTGCCATTCACCATAATAAAATAGTGTGGTACATATCATCTGCAATTTAGCAAGTCTGAGATCGTGCCAGGAGCAGTAATAGCATTGAATACTTGTGTTGAGTGTTGAATTGAATTAAGTTTAAAATATTTTTTAAAATATAAATTAATTATAAATTAACGCTTATTTCAAGGGGACATTTGGAAGCAACCCTTACTTAAGAAAGGTAAGTTGAAATCGGTATTTAGTATTTTGTTTGTAAAATTGATAAAGGAATGATGTAATTTTTTGAAAAAGGAGTTTATCTTGAACAATGCATTTAAAAGTCACCAAATTTGGGAGTACGCGATGAAATAGTCGCTTTCCAATATCTGATATTTGAATTTGTGACGAATTTTCTTGCAGGCATATTATCCAGTGAAGGTTTCCTTTTGGATTGGCAGATTTTGAAAGATGACAGAAGAAGTAAGAAAACGGAAGAGGGGCGCGGAGGAGTCAAAAGGAGATTTGAACATTTTTGAATGGAATATCGCCAATTTTAAAAAAGCCTTTGAAAACGTAAGCGAGGATGGGAGCATGACGTCGCCAGTCTTTGTTGGAAAATCAGTAGACCTGCCAAATAGTTTCTGGCAAATAGAAGTCTACCCCAAGGACAGCGATGACGACGCAGAGGGAAAGCACTTGGGCATTTATTTAACATTCGACAAAGAACTAAATACACATAATCCCGTTGTAAAAGTTACGTCTGAATATTTCCTGTTGGATAGAAATCAAAAGGAAATCTCTATTCAAGGGAGTGAGAACGTGGATGAATTTGGACGTGAACATTATTGCTGGGGAATTTCTGCAATGGCCTCCCATTCTGAGTTGTTCAATGGCAAAAGCGGTTATTTAGATGACGATATGTTGCGTGTTCGAGTTAAGGTCTGGATCCAGAATAACGAGACAAATGCAGACCCATCCAAGAAACCCTATACAAATCTGCTGCACAAAAATTTACTTCACTTGCTCGATTCATCTGAATTTTCAGACGTGGAGATTGTGACAGAAGATTTAACTTTTATGGCCTACAAGGGTATCTTGTCCTGTCGCAGTCCAGTTTTTGCTGCTATGTTCAAGAACAAAATGTCAGAGTCTCAAAGCAATATTGTCAAAATTGACGATTTCAGTGGAAAGACAGTCAAAGGCATGCTCCAGTTTATCTATTCGGGAAGTGTGGAAAGTGTTGATGAAGATTTCGTTGAATTACTCAAAATTGCCGAGAAATATGAACTTGGAGATTTGAAAGAGGCTTGTACTAAGGCAGCGATTTTGAAAATGACCACTGAAAACGTCATTGAACATTTAATATTAGGGGATATGAACAACGCTCCCGAACTGAAATTGAGCGCTATGGCTTTCATCAATAGCAACAAAGCGAACCCAATGTTTTCTCCAGAAAATGAGAATGGAGTTTTTGAAAAGTTTGTCAAAGATCATCCTATGCTGGTTTTTGAAATGTATAAATATCTTCGAAATAGTGATGTGGATAAGCACCATTCAGGAGAATTCAATGAAACAATCGAAGAGGTCACTAGATTTACAACAAATGACTAAAATTGGTTGAAAAATGTTCATATTAATGTGCAATTATGTGTATGATCAATTAATTTCTGCCTGCAAAAAGTTTTATTTTGTACATGCACATTGGCCTTCACATTAATTATCAATATGGCAATTAAATTAAATATCAAAACTAAAACATTGTAATGTCGAAAATTTTCGAATTCAGAGATAACATTTGTAATCTCCAATAATTAAATTAGCAAAGTAGTTTTGTAGAGGTCAGGAGAATTAAGAAAGACTACTCTTACAAGAGTAAGTTCATTAAATAGCTTTTGAAGTTTTTCAATGTAAATATACAATTAATTAATTTATCTCCAGACCAGCACTATAATATTCTATGTGCTATCATTGAGTGAAATCAGAAAATTATTAAACGGTGAATATTAACTTATATCATGTACAATTTATTGAGATTTGTAATTAAATTAAAAATCATATAGTTGTAAAAGAATGGTAGTTCTTTTTGAATTTTTGGTTTTACGGAATAAAAACTATTTACTGAATACTGAAATCTAAATCTGTTTCACATTTCAACATTCAATGTTGTAGAGTAGAGAGTACGAAAAAATTGCATATTGCAGAAATAAGAAATTGCAGACTTGTGATCACTTCGCTTGCGTGTGTACAACTTTGTGAAGGATTTGCCACAATGTCACATTTATAGTTTTCTTCTATTGTGCGTTTCATGAAGTGTTTTCTCAAGTTGACCATATTGACCATTCCGAAATTTTCGAAGAAAATATCTAAGAATTTTTGGTCTGATGGCAAGACAGTTGATCAGAGAAGCATTAACCGCTTCAGATCTTTTAATATTGCGCGACCGATTTTACTCGAGTAATCAGCAGAAAAGCTACTAAGCAAAGTTGTATAAATTATGCCAGGATGCATATGCATAGACTTAACTTTAATGGTGAGTAAACAGTGGAATTTTTCTAGTTTTTCAAAATTTATCATGGAAAGTATTGAAAATGGCTAGTCGGTAAAATACATAAGGTTGTGAAAATTAATACATTTAAAATGACCCTACTCTAATACGTTTCGTAAATAAAACAATAGTATTTAGAAAATAAGTAATTCATTTCTTTGAATACAACACAAAGCAGGAGATTTTTTAGTTCTATATATCTCTGTCTGGAATACATAAGTAAATATTTTCCTGGTATGAACGTTAAAAATTAATACGGCGCCATTGTATATAATATAATAGTGCAGCATAGTGCTTTCTCGCAACAGATCAAGAATCTAGAAAAGCTTACCACAATTAGTATATCCTGGTGGTGATAATAATATTTGAAGACGTGTGTTGAATAACATTCATGGGATTTTTTTAAAAGTGCTCTTGTCTATAAGGACAAGTTGTTGGAGACTTTACTCAGCAAAGCAAAGGTTAGTAGAAATTCGTATTTTGTACTGCTTTTGAAAAACATTAACAAATTTAAATACAATTATAAAGTTTCAAAACTCGTATCCATTGACTGGAATAGGAACTTTATGAACATTGTCTTACATTTGAATCTGTGGTAACTATTCATGTAGGTTCACGAGAGAGAATTCCCTGTCGATTGGCGGCCATTAAAAATGCCGGATGGATTAAAACAACAAGAAGGGGACAATGTCAATAAGGCGGTGTCAACAAATGCTAACATTTTTGAATGGAACATCGCCAATTTTAGAGAAGCTTTCGAAAATGCAAGCGGTGGGAGAAGATGGACATCACCAGTATTTGTTGGGAAATCCACGGACCAAATAGCTTCTGGCATATAGAAGTTTTTCGCAAACCCTGGGGAAAAGATGTCACCGCAGTTGAGAAACAGTTGTCAGTATACTTAGTAATGAACAAAAACGTGAATCAACACAATCGCATTATAAACGTCAAGTATGAAATGTGCCTGCTAAACGGAAATCAACACAAACTACGTAGTAGTAGTTTCACGAATGAGTCTGAATTTGGAGGTGCAATGGTGTGTCAATTTTCCTTTATCTTGAACATTTATCATTTTCACATTTGAAGGGTTTCTTTTGGCTATGCGTAAGTTTGTTTTCGGATTGGATTTCCAATTGATTTATTTACCTAATTTCATTTGAGCAACATTCAACCAATCCCAAAATGACTGCACCATTTTGAAAGAATGACGTCATTCTCAGAATTCTACTAAGCCATTATAGCAGAGAAGCACATTTACTTCAACTTTCAATAGTATTGCCGTGTTAGCTGATCAGATCTTCGTTTTGTATAAAATCTTAAAATTTCTGTGTTCAACTAAACTTCCAATCAGTACAACAGAATAGTGCGGTCTACATCTGGAATCGTCAGTACTCCATTAATGCGGATTTATTGTACGAGGTAATTAAGCATTATATTAATCAACTAATTCATCCTGGACACGACTTTACATACGTGTTTCAAAATATCCACTTATTAACCAAAACATAGTTGAAGATAATCAATATCCTCATTTAACAAAAGGTTAGTTTAAATTTGTAATCTTATTGCAATTTTTGGAAAAGTAGGTTTATGTTAAAAAATTCCGGAGCAACTATTGGGTTATTTTATGAAAATTGTCATCAGACATTTATATTTTGTAATTTGTGATACCTTTTCATACAGGCAAATTCTTGTTAGCAGCCTATAAAAATCAGTTTTTCTTGGGAAATCCGTTGACCAACCGAATAGTTTCTGGCAAATAATAGTGCGCCCCAGGAATAGAGCAATAACAGGCGACACGGCGGAGAAAGTTTTGGATGTATTTTTAGTATTCAGCCAAGAATTAAATAAACAGAATCCAGTTGTCAACTAGCGCCGCCTTTAGAATTGTGAGGCCCTGGCAAAATGGCGTAAAATATACAAAAACTGTAAATATTATCTGCGCGAAGCGCAAAATTTTTGTTAATTTTAACAAGTTGTCCTTGATCTTGAACACTACTTCAGCAAAATGGCACACAATATAGGCGAATTCATAAATTTGACTTCCGCGAAGCGCAAATTTTTTTGTTTTGACAAATTTTGGTTTCTTTTCCTTGATTTGAACACCAGTTTGATAAAATGGGGCACATTATACACCAAATCATAAAAAATTTGCGCGAAGCGCAAAAACGTTTTTGATTTTAACAAATTTTACTTAAATTGTTTTGATTTTGAACGCCAGTTTGGTAAAATGGAGCACATTATATGTCAAATCAGAAAAATAATTTGCGAGAAGCGCAAAAACTTTTTCCATTTAAGAAAATATTTTCTAAATTCTCTTGATTTTGAACACCAGTTTTTGGATTTCGCGAGTTTGAGGCCCCTAAAATTTTATGAGGCCCGGCAAAATACGGAATTGCCCCCCCTTAAGGGCGGCCATGTAGTCAAAGCCAGGTACGAATTCTCCTTACAGGACTGAAATCAACAGGTGGTGTATTGTCCGAATCACGAGGAGGAAGCGATTGAATTTAGAATTGAAGATCACAGTTGGGGATACACAATGGCCACCCACTCTGAATTGGAAAATGGACGAAATGGATTTCTGGATGACGATGTGTTACGGATTCGAATTAAGGTCTGGATCCAGAAGAATGACGAAATAAATGCACCCATTTCCAAAAGACAGTATCCAGATGAACTTCATAAAGATTTCAGTCAATTGCTGAAGTCATCTCAATTTTCAGACGTAGATATTGTGGTAGAAGATTTAACTTTGAAGGCCTATAAGGGAATACTATCCTGTCACAGTCCAGGTTTCTCTGCAATGTTCAAGAACGACATGTCTGAATCCCTAACCAGTATTGTTAAAATTGATGACTTCAGTTCTAAGACAGTCAAAGGAATGCTCGAGTTTATCTATTCCGGAAATGTTGAAAATGTTGAGGAAGATTTCATGGAATTACATAAATTGGTGGCACGTGCAGCGCAAAATATTTGCAAAATTTTTTTTTAATATTTCAACGAGATTCTTCAGATATATAAGTAATACCAAAGTTTTTATTATTCTCTCTCTAAGTAAGATGAGCATTCAATATTCTTTAATGTTCAAATTTACTTAAAATCAGATTCAAATTTCTTCAAATCTTAACTCCAATTTTGCAAAACAAATATGAAAAAAAACTTTTCAGTGGAAAAACTTCAACTTGTAGAAATACCAGAAGTAATAAAATTTGTTAAACATCATATTTCTGCTCATTTACCAACAAAGTAATTTTAGGAGCAAGACAAATCAATTAATTTAAAACAAGAAAAATTATGCAACAGATATAATATGCGTAATAGTCATCATTTTACAACTATTTACCTATCGGTAAATCCAAGTTTCATTTAACAGAATTATCAATTTATCAAACACATTTTAGACACTCAGTTTCCTATAAAACGAATACATCAGGAACTATACGACTCCAATTTTTTCTATCAAATGGTCTAAATGAAGCCAAATCATTTCTTAAGCAAAATCGGATGACAAGATTACCTAAAAATTCAGACTTAATTACTTTTAATCATAAATAAAATTACTTAAATGGTGCAATATGGTAAACTACAGGGTGATTTTTTTTCTAGGCGACGATTTGTACCTTAATGCATGTGTTCCAGATGTTGTTCGTTTTGAGTGATACATTGTAGATACATAAAAATGGACAACATTTGGAAGACATACATTAAGGTATAAATCATCTCCTGGAAAAAAATCACCCTGTATGAGAATATATGGTAAAATATGGTAAAATAAAAGAATATATGGTAAAATTCGTAAAATTGGTAAAATGTGTAGAAATTTATTTATCAGAAAAACTAATTTGACAAAACGCAAAGTCTTAATAGTACATTTATAGTGACATTTGCTTATTTTTTATTTTTTTTATTTTTCATATTTATTTCATAACAATAACTTTTTAGCATTTACTGTATTTTATTTTTATTGCATTTTTCATTATTTATTTTTACTAACAAGTAAAGTAGAAAGTATAACAAGAATCAAAAAAGCAAAAAGTCAAAATTGCCAAAAGGGCATAGTAGATAAAAAGTTTTCCAAAGTTCTTGGGGTCCTTCAGGAAAGTCAGCTGGCATTGGAATTGTAAAACCCATATCCTTCATGACACCTTAGACATCAATTGGCAGTGTTGGCCATAAGGCCGTCTTCTTATTTCTTGCGCTACAATTTGGGTAGTTAATTCAAAGATAAATTTACGACGGCGAGTTTTTTCTTCCCTTGCTTCCAAATTTGGATTGTAGTGTATCCAAAGGCGATAGGCATTCAGAGCAGCGACATCAAGCATGCAAAATAAAACTTCAATGGCCATCTCCTAGTCTGTCTTTGGCAACTATAGCATCCCACCATCCAGTCAGTGGTATCAACGCTTGCTTTGGTCATGTTGTAGTGGAGAATAATCTCCGCCTTTTTGTCAACCCGGTCGTTGTGAATTTCGTCGTCATGGTGCTGGGTTGAGACAAGGACGACGGTTCGATTTTTCTTCGGAGAATAACTGACCAAAATGAGATCTTCATGAAACAAAAAAGTTGAAGAGTGTTGTTTTGTGCTGCGATGGTTTGACAACTCTATTGGCACTTTTTTCCGATTTTTTCGAAAAGCGCCAACATACTTTGTGTTGTTTTCCAAGAGTGTGTCACAGTGAGCTTAGGATGTGAAGAAGTTATCAGTCCTTTACCTTAGTTGTGAAAGTACAGAACTACTCTTTTGCCTTGCTGCCTCTCAAGTCCGCCAGATGCTCCAGTGTAGATTTCAAGATTTGACACGAATCCAGTTGTCGAATCTACTGCTACATTTTTGGATTGAAGGGGGGGTATCTAAAATATTTACTACGTAGTTTACTACGCAAGCAGTAGTGACACAACACGAAAGGTTGTGTCACTGAAAATGCTTGTATTGTAGAAAATGAAGTGTGTTTGACATACTTCATTGGCCAGCTTCTGCCAAATGCGAATTAATTCCAATCGTTAGACAAGGTTATGTGCAGTGACTGTTGTTCACATTCTACACACATTCAACTGTTGCAAAACTCAATTAATGATTTCCGTAGTGATGTGTTGTTAAATTGGTAGATTTAAAACGCCTAACAAATCATACTTTGGTCAATGTACCGATTACGCGGATTGATAGTTTTATTAATGTGTTAGACCTGCAGCCCATAATGTACAACAAGGACGGAGACCTCCGTTAAGTTACAAATATTAACCCACACATATATAATACTAATGCTACTAACGCTACTAAGGATTGCAAGGAAATGAACGGAAAATTGCTGTTACCTGCATATGTTCCCTAAAGACATGAGTACGTGCACAACTTATTACAATATTATTACGATATTCACCGGAGGTAATGCAGACTCATTTCGAGCTCATTGCAGCTTATTGTGTTTTCAATCTCTAGAAGATACGTCTTAACTTAACTTGACAGGTATGTGTTTGTAGTATGTCGATCATTCCATTACACACAGGAATGCAATAAGGATTGAAAGAAATTATTGCACAACATTACTCTGCAGTAAATATTTATCTAAAAGGGGGAATGTGAGGCTGTATGTGACAGAGTTTAAAAGTAATTCTTTGTTTCCGAAAAACCTGGAAATGATAACTTTTCTGAGTAGTGCAGCGCTCCCACGGTTTTTTGATTGATCATTTCCCACCCAATTTTGTTGGACACCTGGGAAATGTGGGAAATATGGGAAAACTGGGAAATTTCTGGGAAATGAAAAAGTCCTATGGGAAATGAATTGCAGTGGCTACCGAGACTTTCCGCGGCTAGTCTCATGTTTATTCAAATAAAATCTTTGCTGATGGGGCAGAATCATATTCGAAAATGACAACCTTTCTCTATTTTCGTGTTTATTTGTCCTTTCAGATTAGATTAACATTACAAATGTGAAAAATAAAGTTCTACTATTATGAAAATCATTGTATATGATTTCCTTTTAACACATGTCAAACTTATTTATCTTATTTCTTCTTCCAGATGCCACAACACAAAAAATGCATCTAAAAAGAAAAATAGCTTTGGCTATTGATGCCCATTGTACTTTCAATTGGCAGTCAGCCTTCAAGAGTTGTGTTTAACTATTAGGAAATCAATTTTCCTAATTTTTTTTTTTGTCACTTATTGGCAGAAGAATCATCGAAACATTGATTTATTTATTAGGCTAGGCTAAAGTTACAGAAAATTCTTAGTTATCAAATAGACACTCTTGCTTGTAAATAATACAGAGAACGGTGATGAGACTCAGTGATTAAAGGGCAACTTGTAGTGTACGTTGCCTTCAACTGTGAGACAAGACACTCAATGACTTTAACATTCGTGTTACTAAATGCTGTTTACGAAGCAGAATTTAGTGCAAGCGTCCGTTCATTTCCCATTCATTTCCCAATTTCCCACCCAGTAGGAAATTTTTCTTCCCACATTTCCCAGTGAGAAATGGGAAGACTTCCCACTTTTTCATTTTCCTCCGAAAGCCTGCGCTCCTCATAATAATTTTTCTGACATTTGTATAGTTTGTCACTGTCATTGTGGTCGTCATTAGGCTTAATATATTTAGCGGTACACAAGGAAGTACACCCCGACATATGTACACTGCTTCCTTTTCTGCTAATGAACCTGTATTTCTTTTTTGTGATGGACCTGACTCGGCTTGTAAATCAGCTAGTGGTGCAGAAATGCTCCTACTAGAAAGCTTAGTCTTTAAAAAGGACTTTTTTTGCCTTGGATGCACCTTCTATTTTATAGCACAAGAAGTGGAAAAATATATTTTCTTTTACTCTGTGGAATTGCCTCCATATCTGCTTCCTAGAAGACTAACTAAAGTAACTTGCACTACGAACTTTCGCATTGCGAATCTTTTCGGTTGTTGGAAAAAAAGGAAATGTCTTTTTCCGGTTTGTGTGACATTTCGACTTTTCCTTTACTCAATCTTTTTGCTAGGATTATCTATTGCGATCTTTAATTGGCATTGGAAAGTAAAGCTTGCTCTTTTTAACGCAGCCCTCATTAAGAGCTTCAAAAAGGAGCCAACGCCAGTTGGAGATGTACAATGCTAAATAAAATCTTTTGAAACTTTAAATGAATCCTTAAAAAATTGAAATATTTTTCAACTATATTTTGGTAATATTCTTGTATAAGAAGTATTATTTAAAGTTGTATACTTTGTCGAACGGCAGAAACTGGGTTGGCTAAAAAAATTAGGTTACAAAATTAATACTTTTCTAAGCAAAGCAATTTTTTTATTTGCAATTTACTTAAAATTTTGTCTTGGTGGTACTTCCTTGACTAATTTAGAGACAGGAATGGTTGAAATGGCAGAACTTCCAACTTCCCGTAGGTAATTACGAACAACGTGATAAGGGCAGGAATATTTTCAATGTCAAAGCTTAATCCGACCTAAAATATTTATGTATAATAATAAAAAGTATGTTAGTATAATAATTAAATTTAATAAGTAATAAGTAATCAGTAAATTTCTAATGTAAGTTCTACCTGCTGACATTCCGGCGACTTTGGTAAGGTGAATTGAGGCACTCTGCACAATATTGTAGTATTCCAAGTGAACTCTGACGTCTGACAAGTACTCTAAGCCAATACGTAATATTTCATCCTTTATCGCCTGAAAATACGAACATTGATCTTCAGTTTTTGTCTTTCAGTCCGCTTTAATAAATGTAATCAAAATAATCAAAAATATTTCACTATTTTTTAGCGTAATTGTTAGCTATTAATTGCACTTTATGCACTTAACTGCATACCTCCTTGTTCGTAGAGCAATTACTAGTTTATGAGATTGCTGTCCATTTCACTTGGTTAGGTTCTCCATGTTTATCAAGACAGGGCCTAACGCCTTTACGGTGAGGAGCAGTTTTTTTTGCTCGTCTTACTTAAAGACGAGTTCCGAAGAAAAAATGACGACAATTACGTTGGGATAATGTACGACCGTTAGTATCAACATTTTTTCCATTAGGCACGGAATGATCTTCGAAGCAAGGTTTGCTTCTTTCCTGTAATTACAATACTACCTTACTACGATAAACTACGAAGAACATTACCCTTAAATGATCCTGTTGAACGTTGAAGATGGTCCATTGGTTGTAAAGTTAAAACATCACCTATGGAATACACCTTCTATTCTTATCAGACAATAACAGATAATAAATAGTTAGGTATGAAAAGTTCTATCTAAGTATAAAACTTCTGTCCATTGGCAGAGCGTCCCTTGTAACCTGGAAATTAAAATAATAATAATAGCAAAAAAGTATTAACAAAACTAGCAGATAATAAAAAACTATTAACTACTATATGTTACAGCCTGCTAGTGTTGACATATTTTAATGACTTTAATTGACTTTCAGGGCTTCTAGTAAGTGTAAGTTAACTTTTTCTTCGGCTAATGTCTTAAACGGGATTTATTTTAATTTATTTAATTAAAGAATTTAAAGGACAGTATTGTGTAGTGGAAGGAACTATGCTTGAATTCAGCGGGCAGAAAATCCACGAAAGTCAAACTTTCGTGGATTGCACAATACAAACTGCACAATACAATACAACACATACCATAAACCACCTGTGGAAGCACACTCACTTGATTCCTTACCAAAGACAATGACCCCATGTAGGTCCAAAACACTAACCATACTCTGAAGTTAGCAATATACCGCTTGTGATATGCATTTTTGTGATGCTCTATCAAATGTAAAAGATGTATGCAGATGATGTAATGCTCAGGGTAAATAATTCGCTTTTTTGAAGATTTAAAAGGGATTTCTCTGATAGCGTTAGGTATTTATTCTAAGAGAATTTTGGTAGGGAAAATGTACAGAGAGAGCTCCCGGGGCTCTATACGTAGGCTAAGGTTTAAAAGAGCACCCGGGAGCAGAGAATAGTTTTCTCTGTCTAAAGCCCGAATCGAATATGAATGATTTTCCGCTGTTTAAATACTTTTCGAGAAACTGGCGAAAAGTTAGGATTGGTCAAAGATAAAACTAGGAATCTCCCTTGGGTTTTCCAAGCTTTACCTCTAATCTTAACTATTTCCTCAGCTTTTACAGTACGCTTAGCTTTTCATATGCTTTAATTTAGTTATGTGGTTTTCTACACTAGTACAATGCTTAACTTTAGTTATGTGGCTTTCTACACTAGTACAATGCTTTACTTGGGTGGTTTTCTAAGCTAGTACAATGCTTAACTTTACTTGGGTGGCCACCCGTTTACATTAGAATTAAGCCTATACACTTTTGACACTGTACATACTCTTTGCATTGCTTTCCTTTCTTTTTACTACACTGCTCTGCCTAGAATAAATAGCGGCAAGTGCTTTCCCTTTCCGTTCCAGTCAAAGAAAGTTTACCTCGGATTTGTACATTTCCAAAGCGAATCCTGTCTTTTCCTTTATGATTACCTTACGTTTTGGCTTGTTTGTTCACTTGTCTTGCTTTGTTCTTGTCTTTTATCATAGCATACAATAACATTAGACTACTTGCTTATTTTATCTTATACCTTACTCTCCTAAACTTGGATTCTCCTTTATTTACACATTTCTTTCTGTTTAGGTATTTTTGGTAATGTGCTTGATTTTACTTATAATTTACTCATGACTCGTAATTAATGCTTAAATTTTAATGCTTTTTAGGACCTCAGCAAAATCTGCGGTCTCAACTCGTCCCCCCTTGCTAAGAATGTTTTGATTCCTATCAAAACGGATGTTCTAACTACTGGTTGGTTTAGAAATCTCATTAGAAAGTTGGTGTGTAATTATTAATTATCCGTAATTCCGTTAAACATCGTAGCACCACACCAACTCTTCGGTAGCTGCGGTGGCGGCAATTTCCTCAATCGACTTTAAGTGTTTTCTAGTTGTGGTTGAAGTTTCTCCTTTATTAATAGTTCTAAGGCCGAAATTACTATTTTATCCGTAAGTTTTACTTTGTATCTAGATCTGTGCGTCATACGTTTGTTGGTAAGACGACCTTCTTCGATTATTATGACAAATTTAGGAAAAATCACTCATATAAGATGGATTGCAGCTGTGAAAATATTATTTCAAAAAAAATTTATTTTTTGGCTGGAAAAAATCCAAATAACCGAAAACCGGGTACATTTTTGTACTTTAACTTTTCATCGAATTATTTGACCCACATACCTTCAACCGATTTTGATCAAAGTAGTGATTTAAAGTAATTTTGGATTGAATTTCGAATGGTGCTAACAGGTTTGCTGTATTATTTCCGGTTTTTCCATACCATGACAACACTACTACTACTGCAGTTTCTATTATTTCGTATTCTGTATTCTGTAATTAGTTGTCATTCGTCTCTTATAAACCTGCACCATCCCCCACGGGGAAATCTCTACGTGATCCTCCTTTCTATGAGCGAAGGAAATTAACAGTTAAGACTCCTTGGCTCATACTTTGGTCACTTACTATTACGAAAACCTGTCTTCACTGAATGAATTACCTGAATTATGGATTGAAACGACTCATAATAAACAAGCTTATTACAACCAACAGAATGAAAATAAGAAACTTGAACCACTCAAGTATGAATTTATTCATACCGAAACTTTCTGTCATACCCCAGACTCAAACACAGAGTCCCAGGACTCATTGGCATCCAATATTGATTTTTGTCTTACAAAAGACAGGAAGAGATGTGTGCAACTTTCATTTAAATTACCCAATATTCCAATGAAAAACTATCATTTCTCGACAACAAGAAGCAGCTAAACGCCGCAAATTAACTCACAAAATTCCTTACAATCAAGTAGCTGAAAATGCTTACAATTCAGTTATGAATCTTCTTCAATTATTTCTCCAGTACCCTTCCAAATGAGTCCTTTAAACCTTACTTTATTATTAAATCCAAATTATATATCCTCAACCAACCCTACACAAGCCGAACAACCATTTAAAGAACCAGAAAACCCCCTAAATGAATCCCCAATAACATTGGATTTATCAACTTCTCCAAATCACCTCCCTATTTTACCAGTAGATGTTTTACGAAATCTTAGGTGAAAAAATAATTCTTCAGATTAAAAAACGCCGTCAAGTAGTTTCTTTAGATGTTTATTTATTGCAGCGACATGTTTCCCGTATCTTTTTCAAGCTGGGAAATTAACAAATAAACATTTATTTTATTATCTTATATATATTAAATTGCACCAAACTAATAATATCAAATACAACATTTGGATAATCCTAAATAATGTTAAGTTTTGCCATTAGTGAAATGAATGTATAAAAAGAAAACATTTTAAAGATATACCTGAATAAACAGACAACTCTTAACTTTTAATTTTAAGCCAATTAAATCCAATTTTAGTAAAACAGTACCAATACGCCAATTTAGATAATTTTGCAAGTCATTTCAGATGTGTTCTTAAAACTCCCTCCGTATTCAAAGGGTTATATTCCTGTTCCCGTCCTTTCCTAACTTTAGACCAATGTAGCATTTACAATACTATGGATTACTGTTTCTTATTTTTGTAAACGATTGTAGACTATTTACCTTTTTGTATGAAATACACATATTGTTTTTCGAAATTATGTCATTATAACCTTCAGCACTATTATCCAATTCTTTAGATATCATAGATTTTACAGTTTCACCCATTTTATGTATGGAATTATAAAAAGGTGGTACTAAATAACAGTTTGCAGGCTTATAATTATTCTTTGTCAAGTTATTATTGCTAGAAATACCACATTTACTAAGAATCTCGGGATTGTGATACATTAATGTTTTTATCAGTAATTTACCTTTAGGAATTAACAAATCATTTCTGTTTAAAGCAATGAGTTTATCTAATGTTGCTAATAAAACAGAATGTATGAAATATTATGAAATAATTATGAAATAATTTAAAACTACTGCAATGATAAAAATGTTATGAAATAATTTAATAAATACTGCAATGCTAAAAATGTCAAGAAAGAATTTGATAACTACTGTAATGGTAAAAATATAATGTAAACGTTAACTATAATGGCAGCTAACAGATCAATCCCCCGGGTTTCGGATTTGGGTACCAATCTGTGAGGAAGGCGGCAATGTGGGTATCCCACCCTTTGCAAAAGCTCGGTCGTAGGTCCGCGGCTCTCAATGAGTCCGGTTAGCCACCCTACATAATTACTCACACGCTATGGGTTGTGAACCCCCAGCACAAAGGTAATTGCTTTTTTACCACCCACAGATTCCTGCTCAATACTGACTCCTGGTGTTATACTAAGTATAAACTATGCTTTAAGTGTTACTAATATTAATATATAAATTGTAACTGTGTTGTAAAGGCCAATGGCTACATCGACTATACAGTTGAATAAATTCTAATTCTAATAAAACAGAATGTGGATAGCATCGGTTTTTAAATTTTTCAAATAAAATCCTGAGTTCATTTTGTCTATCTTCTTTTAGTGAGCAGCATTTAATAATTCGAATTCCTTGAGAGAAGGGTAGAGAATTGCGCAAATGTAAGGGATGATTTGAATAGTAATTCAAAAACTGATGCTTTGACATTGGCTTTTTATAAATCTTAGTAATTATTTCATTATTACTAATACTTATTTCTAAGTCTAAAAAGTTTATCTTATCATTTGCAAAGGTATAAGTAAATTTAAGATATCGATGTATCAATAAGTTATTTAGCCAACCTTCTATGCTTGTTATATTAGTTGTATCTACAATCAGAAATAAATCGTTAAGAAATCTTTTTCTAAAGCAAATTTCGCTGACATTTTCAAACATTTCCCTTAATTCTTCGTAAACAGTTATATTTGCAATACTGCATGATGCAGATCCCCCCATCTGAATTCCCCTATATTGATAAAAATGTTTTTCTTCATATTTCACATAGTTATAATCTAAGCTAAGGTCCATTAATGTTTTCAATTGATTAGGGGAAATGTCAAATGGCAATATAACTTCATTGTTATGCTTTTTAAATAATTCTGTGCAAAATTTTTTGCAATTATTTGTAACCAAGCTAGGATATAAACTAACAATGTCAATTGTAACTAGCATGTAGTTAACATTTGGTTTAAGTTTCAAATTATTAAGTAAAAGGAGTAAATGGTGAGTGTCTAAGATAACATCAGGTACATGATGTCATGATTTTTCCTGTCATGTCAAATGTCGATGAAGATTTGTTTTCACACGGACAACCACAAGAAGACCTTTCAGATTCAGACGACGATATTGTCTTTCCTTCTACACAATATAAACAGAAACCTAGAAGTAAAAGAGAGAACGAGGACGATTTTCCTGAAATAAGTAAAAAACAAAAGATGGACTCTACAGATTTTGATGAATTTCTTCAACAAATCGACCCGAACCAGGAGCTGTCAATTTATCGATATCTATCCCAAACAGATGATCCAATAGTCTGCGAATATATTGACCTACTTAAGGATTTAAATGCCAAACCTTCAATTCCTGAAGATAAGTTACTGTTACAATTTATTGAAATCCAGCTGACATGTAATCTGACCTCCACTACCTCATTAGCAGTAATTCAGAATTTTATGTCATATTTTCAGTCACGATACTTCCAAGGAAACATGCAAAATGCAATAGTAAATAATTTGGCTGTTTTTAATCCTTTGGCAAAGCTGTCAGTTCCTTCCTTTCAACTTTTTCCTGCTATGAACTTAGAAAGAAATACAAAAATAAAGAAGAGCCTGGCCATTCAAATGCAAACAAATAACTGTGAAGGTTCGGAATTCGTATCAGAACTCTTAATACTCCGCAATTATAATATAATCAAAAAAGATTTATTAGCCAACCAAGCAATTGAATGTAACACTACAGCCATTCACTCGTACTTCTTCTCTAACCTACTGCTAAAGGCCCGAATGGAATTTGTTAAAAAATTCAACATAAAAAATATCGACTGGGAGAATCGTACCTGCAAAGTACACCATGCAGAACCTAAATGGAGAAAAAAGGAGAAAAGAAACCACCACAGACCTCGTTCAATTTGTACTCAAAACAAATTGAAAAAAGAATTTTGGATGGAAACGAAGATTTCAGTTCAACTGCTGTGGCCACTCAATACGAAAATTTCATAAAAACGGGAATCGACTGTGTAGAACAAATGAAAGAAAAATTAAACAAAAAAGCTCCCAAGCAGAAACTTAACTCGGGAAATCCTCAACCTCGAAAATTTGCACAAGGAAAAAGACAATTGGACTCTAAACATCGTAATTATCATAAACAGAAATCTGGACTTCCAAATTCAGCTTCATCTAATAGTGTGATCACTTCTTCTTCTTCGTCATCTCGTCATCAACCTCAAAAAGTGAACATCGAGGATAAATTAAGCAAAATAAAATGAGAAACTGCCATTAGTGAAGCGAAATCTGTTAAAAGAAAAAACCGAAGATTTCACAGCATGCCTAAGACTTTCAACTCTGGAGAATATGTAAGTAGAAGAAAAAATAATAAACTTTACCGACTTTTCAACGAATTGAAATGTAATGTGAATATTATTCACGATTTATCTGTTAAAAAGAATATGCCACTAAATCTAAAAAACATTCTTTCATTAGGGCTTAAATTCTGTATCCCCACTTTTCCAAACTTTAAAATAATAGAAAATTCCATCAGTGAATGCATTCGAAAACTTGCTTGGATTATTTATTTCAAAAGTAATAATATACAAAATGAAATATCTTTATTTGATTCTTGGAATATTAAAATTAAAAAGCAAAATGATTTACTTTCAAAAACTACAAAATGTAGATGTGAAGATGAGAATAGCATTTTCACTGATGTTAATATTTCCAAAAATATTACCAAAAAATTAAAATCACAGACAAAATATTCACCCTTAATAAACAATAAAATATTATTAGATTTAAGACTTTTCTGTACTGAAAATAACATTATTGTATGCAATGCAGACAAGAATGCAGGAATATGTATTTTAGATAAAGATTCTTACGATAATGAGATATTCACTCAATTGTCTGATTTAAATGTGTATTATCCATCTACACAAGTCCATTTTCAAAGATCAGTAGACGATTTTATAGATAAACTCAGATCCTTTGAAAAACTCATGCCTATAAATAAAAAATTATCTAGTAATATACCTAAAGACCCACAACCCGCATCCTTTTACATACTACCCAAGATTCATAAGCCCTATGAATCTTTTCCAAAGGGTAGGCCTATCTCTAGCACTATTAAAACCTATAATCGACCTATAAGTCAATTACTCGATAAATTTTTACAACCTATTATGTTATTTGTACCAGATATGATTTTAGACACTCACCATCTACTCCTCTTACTTAATAATTTGAAACTCAAACCAAATGTTAACTACATGCTAGTTACAATTGATATTGTAAGTTTATATCCTAGCTTGGTTACAAATAATTGCAAAAAATTTTGCACAGAATTATTTAAAAAGCATAACAATGAAGTTATATTGCCATTTGACATTTCCCCTAATCAATTGAAAACATTAATGGACCTTAGCTTAGATTATAACTATGTGAAATATGAAGAAAAACATTTTTATCAATATAGGGGAATTCAGATGGGGGGATCTGCATCATGCAGTATTGCAAATATAACTGTTTACGAAGAATTAAGGGAAATGTTTGAAAATGTCAGCGAAATTTGCTTTAGAAAAAGATTTCTTAACGATTTATTTCTGATTGTAGATACAACTAATATAACAAGCATAGAAGGTTGGCTAAATAACTTATTGATACATCGATATCTTAAATTTACTTATACCTTTGCAAATGATAAGATAAACTTTTTAGACTTAGAAATAAGTATTAGTAATAATGAAATAATTACTAAGATTTATAAAAAGCCAATGTCAAAGCATCAGTTTTTGAATTACTATTCAAATCATCCCTTACATTTGCGCAATTCTCTACCCTTCTCTCAAGGAATTCGAATTATTAAATGCTGCTCACTAAAAGAAGATAGACAAAATGAACTCAGGATTTTATTTGAAAAATTTAAAAACCGATGCTATCCACATTCTGTTTTATTAGCAACATTAGATAAACTCATTGCTTTAAACAGAAATGATTTGTTAATTCCTAAAGGTAAATTACTGATAAAAACATTAATGTATCACAATCCCGAGATTCTTAGTAAATATGGTATTTCTAGCAATAATAACTTGACAAAGAATAATTATAAGCCTGCAAACTGTTATTTAGTACTACCTTTTTATAATTCCATACATAAAATGGGTGAAACTGTAAAATCTATGATATCTAAAGAATTGGATAATAGTGCTGAAGGTTATAATGACATAATTTCGAAAAACAATATGTGTATTTCATACAAAAAGGTAAATAGTCTACAATCGTTTACAAAAATAAGAAACAGTAATCCATAGTATTGTAAATGCTACATTGGTCTAAAGTTAGGAAAGGACGGGAACAGGAATATAACCCTTTGAATACGGAGGGAGTTTTAAGAACACATCTGAAATGACTTGCAAAATTATCTAAATTGGCGTATTGGTACTGTTTTACTAAAATTGGATTTAATTGGCTTAAAATTAAAAGTTAAGAGTTGTCTGTTTATTCAGGTATATCTTTAAAATGTTTTCTTTTTATACAGTCATTTCACTAATGGCAAAACTTAACATTATTTAGGATTATCCAAATGTTGTATTTGATATTATTAGTTTGGTGCAATTTAATATATATAAGATAATAAAATAAATGTTTATTTGTTAATTTCCCAGCTTGAAAAAGATACGGGAAACATGTCGCTGCAATAAATAAACATCTAAGGAAACTACTTGACGGCGTTTTTTAATCTGAAGAATTATTTTTTCACCTAAGATTTCGTAAAACATTTACTAAAATTGGATTTAATTGGCTTAAAATTAAAAGTTAAGAGTTGTCTGTTTATTCAGGTATATCTTTAAAATGTTTTCTTTTTATACATTCATTTCACTAATGGCAAAACTTAACATTATTTAGGATTATCCAAATGTCGTATTTGATATTATTAGTTTGGTGCAATTTAATATATATAAGATAATAAAATAAATGTTTATGACTTATATTTAATGTGTCGTCTTAAATAATGAAATGTGCGTTTAGTTTGAAGGAATTTGTCGTTACATGAATGTGTCGTCTTTGATTTAATTTGGCGTTTTAAATTTACAAATAATCCCTAAAACGACAAATTAAATAGAAGACGAATTGTAATAATAATTGGTATATATTACAATATATATTATAATTATATAGAGACTTATATTTAATATATATTTGTATATTTAAAATGAAAATGGGTGCCACCATTAAACTTTAGCTCGAACTTATCTAAAAAAACTTCAATCTTCATCCTTGTTGGGCAACCTTTGCCACCCGATTTGCAATACAAATAGATAACTTTGCACAGGGCCGTGTTTAGAGACGAATGTTTTCTCCACTTATGCTTTGTGTAATCGAGTGCTTCCTGTGCACAGTCAAAGCTTCTCACAAAACTCCACACATAAACAACTTTGCCTATTTTTGATTTAACTTGGTCACTATTTTTCGATTCGGATTCAGAAAAATCACTGTCAGATGAGTAAACAAGGCTTTGAGAAGCCATGGTTCTTTCTTACTTAGAATACAACAATAGACTGATCAAACATTTCTCTTTTGGTACTAGGTACAAGTTCATAACCTTATCATCATTTACATATGCTCATGAAAATTAACTATCATATGCATGTTCCATGTTTGCGTAACTACAATATTACTTTCCTAACATAGTAGCTAGTATATAGGCATTATAGGCACAAGCGACCGCAACACGAAATAGTCTTTAATCTGTCGTTTTAAATTTACAAATAATCCCTAAAACGACAAATTAAATAGAAGACGACAACGACAAATTCCTTCAAACAAAACGCACATTTCATTATTTAAGAGGACACATTAAATAGCACCCAATGTTTATTTGTTAATTTCCCAGCTTGAAAAAGATACGGGAAACATGTCGCTGCAATAAATAAACATCTAAGGAAACTACTTGACGGCGTTTTTTAATCTGAAGAATTATTTTTTCACCTAAGATTTCGTAAAACAACTTACAAGAAATAAGCCAAGCAGAAATAAACCAATCCCTAGAATTACTGGAAAATGAAAATTTACCCTTGACGTTTGACATTGCATCAATGGATTTCGACCCAACTCCAGATAATCCTATTTCCCAACCAGATGACCATTTGCCATCTCGACTACTTTCAACCAGACCAGATATCCCTTCCCCTCCACAACAAAACTATAATATCACTTCTTAAACATTTCTATATATATCAATACTACACTTTAAACTTTCTCAAACCATTTATTTAGCAAATATATAGTTATAACTTCCTTCTAATACCTATTTTCAACGCAAAATAACAAAATTCAATAAAAACAAAGTTAAGGATTATAACTGTAATACTAGATAATACTACCTGTTAAGCCAAACAAAAATCTTTTCTTAAATTTTACCTTGAGGACACGTCTTTTGTTGTTGACACCCTGACATTATGTTACGGCTTTCTATAGTACTATATAAGAATTCTAAACTAAGAAAATATGTAACAAAGTAAGGAACCAGCAATCCTGTCGCCAATCCCTACTTGACCCAAAAAAATCCCTTGACCATTCCCTAGACAGAGCAATAAAACCGTACCCTTAGAATTAGGTACTTATCCTATCAATGTTTTAGGTTCATGACAAGAATGGTCATTCAGACAAGTCCTGCATGAACCGTACAAGGGATTAGCGGGTGACAGGATTGAAGGCAATTCCTGAGAAAATTCTAGTTATAGAAAATTAATTTTAGAGAACTCACTCCTCTCCAGAACTTTGACTAGAAAAGTTCAAAACTTTGTCTTCTTAAAATCTCAAGTAAATCTACATAAATAAATACAAAATTTTCTACAAAACTCTCTGCAACAAGTGTCTTTATTTCAACATGGGTTCCAGAGACTCCAAGGTACGAAAACAGTAAACATTTTCATGCTCTCCCTTTTATTTAGATTAAAAACTCATTAAATTAAGTTTGTTTGGGACTACACTTTGTAAAGGCTTATAAAATAGTCTAAACACAAAGCAAAAACTGTTTACATACAGTTATGAAGAAGTGCATATAAAAGTCCTGTAAAAAGGGACGAAACAATTCCAAATGAATATAAAAGTCCTGTAAAAAGGGACGAGAAACAATTCCAAATGCATAAGTAAAGTCCGGTAAAAAAGGACGTGAAGACTCAATTCAAGAAATGTTATAATTGCAACATGCAAGAATAGATTATTAATGAATCAGATTATCATAGAAAATCCCGCGACCATAACAAAAAGAAACCCTTTAGGGGTAATTGGGTACGCTGATCAAACATGACGGTCATTGTAATAAATATTGAGAAATAGGGGAGGGGCAGACGACGCGAAACACTATAACTCCATAAAAAATGGTGGAATAAATTTGTCCGACCCCATAGGGGTAATTGGGCGCGCTGATTTCAAATATGGCTGCCATTGAAAGAAATATTCATTAATGGGGGTGCGACGCATCACCCAAAACACTAGAACTCGCTTAATAACTTCGAAATCTTTGTCACCAGTCTTTTAAGTTTATTTCAGGAAATACTCATTATAAAATTACTTTCCTACTGCCGTTGGCAAACTGATAGTTACATAGACCACACTACCATACAAGTTGCATATTAGGTCAGGATATATCTATAATGAATGATATCTATAATGATATACCTATAATGGCACTATAATATACATATACAAATACATATATATTACATATACCAATGTAACTGAAATGTTTTCCAACTATGTTTTCATTAACATTGTGTAGACATAATATCCTTAGGAACATTGTTACCTTTAATTTCAAGGCCTGTAAGCCAAACTCTTTCTTCCAAACTATTTACCGTTTTTGTGGTGGAGGTATTACCACCACGCCAAAAGTTAATAAATTCGTAACCCTAGAAGTTGAATCATTACCATTTACGAGGAACTTTATTGGGAAGAATATAGACATTTCAATGGTCAATATTTTATGTTCTGAATGGTCGGAAACAGCTGTTTTAAAATATATAGTCTGTGAAAAAGACTAGATGAGTACCGTTCTGCAGGACAAAACAAGAAGTTTGATTGTAGTGTTTGGATATAGTTAGTAAAGTTAGTGAGGAACCTAAATGATAAAGTATACTTTATTATTTAGGTTTCTCATGCACTTTATTCATCACTTTATTATTTTGACTGAAGATTGCAATGTTGTTCCCAATGGTTCTGCCGTATTTCCACAATTGGATGCTGACACATCTGCTAAAGAAATCACAGATATAATGTTGATATAATGTCAGCAAGTTAATTTATAACGTATCACTCTCGAGGTTTCAAGTAAATATTGAAGTTCTGAAATATTTTCCAATCAATTTTGGCGACAGTGATTTAACACCCAGCATTCCAAGAGGAAGTAATGTACAGCAGAATAGCAGAACAGAGACTTTAACAGCAGACCACAAAAGCAGTAATCACTATAAAGCAACCCAAACTACAGAAAAGAAATAATTGAATACAAATACCAGCAAAGCAAAGTAAAATAAACTTCCCAAGAAGCAAACGTCATATGGCCTTCGCCGGCCCAAAGTCGTCATGTAAGGCCTAAGTTTGGCAAATTTGTGGCAACTTGCCAGCAATATGAATCTAGTAATCCAGCAGTGGGCCTCATAGGGCTGGAAGTTGGTAAATGACTGGGAGACGCCAGATATAAAACGCTAGCTTATCATTATTGGGCCACGTTTGGTTTAACTCTGGCTATTCAACGGGCGTCTCTTGCACTACTTCAACAGAAACCCATCGCTACGCCATTGTCTGGCTAATCATTGGGGTTTAATTGGGGGCATTATACTATATTCATATAGGCTATTCATAATGCCGAACCACTAAAAGCTGCGTACATCATTTTAGCATGACGCTTATACTGTGCTGGGGCTCGTCTGGCTAACGTTTGGCAATGGCTAGGAATCATATTCGAAAAAGAAAGCACACCGTCCCAAAGTTTGCAGTGATCGAGTTTATTCCAGATAAAACTGTCGAAGTTGTTCCTTTTAATTGGACATTTACAAATAATAAAGCAACTTATTGTTATTGGCCTAACAATGAAAGTGCTAGATATTTGGCCAGAAACCAATCTCCACCTGAACAGTCGTGGGCACATTTTCCAATCACAATTCTAAGAATAAAAGGTAAACTTCATTCTTTTTTTATTGCATTTTGAAAAACAGGCAATTTAGTATTCAATTTTTCTATGATATTTTATAAATATAATACCTCTTCAATTCCTGGTAAATAAAAAGCATTATTCAATTGTGTTTTTAGATTCCTACAAAAAGGCTGATAGAAGTTGTACACAAATAGTCAACGCTCAGGATTCCTCTGCCGCGGAAGCTCTAAAGAT
The DNA here is from genome assembly GCA_020352615.2 of Yoshiicerus persimilis. Lineage (NCBI taxonomy): Eukaryota > Metazoa > Arthropoda > Collembola > Entomobryomorpha > Tomoceridae > Yoshiicerus > Yoshiicerus persimilis. The sequence continues at coordinate 6,817,062 of CM036940.2, read as the reverse complement.
ATCTACGGATTCTTTTCAGTTTTCAGTTTCCGCCAGGTAAGTAATTTTATCGTTACCCAAAACAAAAAATTATTAAAACCAGCTAATATTTAACCCGTACTTCTAGTTTTTAAATTTCGTTTTAACAAAAGATGGCTTAAATAAAAAATAGAAGAAAATGTAAAAATTTATACAATTAATGTTGCAAGTTTAAAAAATCAGAATCTATTGCATTGTTAATGGCTTTTTCAATGGTCTAGAACTTCGTTTTTTGTTTCAGATGTTGATGAATTAGAAGTTTTATTACACGGAAGCGCAGCTCATAAAAGTCAAGAAAGACTCCATACAGAAACGCATGCAATAATTCCTGAAGAAACAACCGTTGAAAACTGTTTAGCACAACCTAATGATCCTACAGAAAAAACTGCATACATCGAGAAAATAACTGAATCTCCTGTTGGAACTACTGCAAATGAAAGGCCCAATTTTGTGAATGAATATCTGTCTCAAAAGAGTGATCATCAGATTCAACAGGAAATAAGGACTGGCAATAAATCTCAGGTGTCACTCAGGCACCCACAGTTAGTTTCCGTTGAAACGTATAATCAAATTCGAGGTAATGATCTACCTTCCATAGTATGTTGAGTTCCACTGATTTGAGAACACTGACAAATTACACTTGTTCAGGCGCATCAAAGTTTAGCAGTGAAGATCAGCCGTCTTGCTCCAAAACAATTGAACTTGACAAGCGTCCGCAGACAGGTGTTTTATTTGTACCACCGAAACCTCAAAATGTAAAAGCACATAAAGTATTCGCTAACGATGAGCATTCTGATAAAAGACCAGCCAAGAATAGTAAGAAACTTTTAAAAATATTGCATAAACATAGTGTTATGTAGTGTACAGTGAATAGCGGGATACAGTGTAATAGCAACACACTAATAAAATTGTAAAAACCAATTTAAGCATTTCAGGAAGAAATACTGTATCAACTCTACGCCATCAAAAGTGAAATTGTAGACTTGTCTAGAAAGGTGGACAAACTTTTTGCGCAAAATTCATCTGAACAGGAAGACAAAACCAGACCGATTATACCAGATCTTCCATGTACAAATGACGAAGAGCTAAAACACATTAATATTTGGCTGAAAACGCAGCTCAATCAAGACTATTTGGTAAATATTTTGTGCATTTGAAAACTTTGATTCCTAATTTTGTATGGTTTAATTAAGTAGAATAAGTATATTCATAGAATACTACGCATTGCAAAGAAAGATTTTTGATATTATATTATATATCATCTGGTATTTTACAGGTAAAGGCCTTTAGCGTTACAGGAGGAAAAGACTGGAAAGATTTAACAAGGAGAATTCTAGCGAAAGCTATATCTGGAAGTTTAGAAGCGGACATATCTCTATCAGGGAAAAACAAAAAGCTCGCTTTGAAAGATCAGGCTCTGTGTACTTGCATTATACGTAAGTGTAAAAGTATATTTTATAAAAATAAAATAATAAAGAATTGTTTTAAAACCTATAATTGGTTTTTCTGATTATAGGATCAGTCAGAAGAGTTCATCCTTTACTCGGAGAAAAAGAGATTGAGAACTGCATAGGAACGTGGTTTCGAAATTCACACGATCGACACGGAGGCAGAAAAAGAAGACGAAATAAGCATGTCCTCACTGCGAACGAAACAGAGGAAATTGAGGAAAGTAGTGAATAACAAAATCAACGCTTTGCAAAAAGCCATTAACAATCCACATTGTGAATTTTCAGACGACATAGACAATCTAGATAATGTGTACTCAACTCATACAAGTTTTTCAATGGTAAGTTCTGGAGTCAGCCGTCATATTGGGGACGATGTTATGCAATTTAATTTTGATTGGGATGATTCAGACTATGAAAGTTTAAGTAGTAGTGATTGTTCTGACAGTGAGGAAGAGCCAAATTTATTGAACACAATACCTAGACTAGAAAATACTTTAAGATATTGGGCAATAAGACATAATATTACCCATTGCGCAATTAACAATCTCATTAAAATATTAAATCCCCATTTGGAGAATAAAATTTTAAAAACCGACGCTCGGTCACTTTTACAGACGCCTAGGACATTAAACATAGAAAGCATAGGTCAAGGAAAGTTTTATTATTTTGGTTTAAAAATGTTTTTGACCAAAAGGATTGATTTTAATTCTTTAGTAGATACACTTACTGTTACGGTTGGTATAGATGGGCTGCCTGTTTCAAAGAGCTCTAAACAGCAGTTTTGGCCTATTATTGGTATTTTGGATCAGTGCACGTTAAAATTGCCATTTCTAATAGCACTCTTTTTAGGAACCGAAAAGCCTCCATTAAAACAATATTTAAAAAAATTTATTGAAGAAGTAAATGAATTGGAATCCGATGGCTTGGTAGCGAATGAGAAAAAAATTACGATAAAAATAAGATGTTTAATTTCTGATGCTCCTGCACGAAGCTATTTAAAAGCATGTAAGCCCCATAATGCATATCATGGTTGCGGGAAGTGTAAAGTTGAAGGAGATTACATTGATAATGGGGTAGTATTTCATAGCTCAAATTCCCGGTTAAGAACAGATATGATGAATTTAAAAATAAAACAGATGAAGATCATCATACTGGCAAGACTCCTTTAACCAAATTAAATCTTGGGTTAGTATCACAAATCCCGGTAGAGTATATGCATTTGGTTTGCTTAGGTGTAATGAAAAAACTTTTAAAAAATTGGCTGAAAGGACCCCTCACTTATTCAAAAATTCATAATTTACAATGTACATAATTTGATTCATCTTTCTAAAGATACTTCATCTTTCTAGATAGAAAGATGTGTATTGTTACCTAGAGCGGGTGAAAATGAATATACTTGTATACCTTTTGCCAGTCATATTGAATAGTTATTCTCGTTTGCATTGGTATCAATAAAATGTCAGCTAATGTTAAACACAGCTAAGAAGTGCTTTACTTATTTTTGAATTACCAATTAATTGTTAACATAATTGTTTTAAACTGTTTATTTTTAATTGATTACTAATTGTATAACTTTAACGGTCGTCTAAGAAAAATCAATTTGGGAACTTAAATATTTGTAGCTAATTGCCATATTTTTAGTGAATTTTTAGTGAAAACTGAAAACTAATATCCTGTAATCTGTCGATTATAAGTTTTAGAAATGTCCATTGTGTTAATTGTTAATGAATTGTTATTGATTGTATTAATTGTATTGTAATTGTATTAATTGTAAGAGTTACAAAATATACTTATGCATTTATCATATTTGTAATTTTTTTATTTTGCTTATAAGTCCAAACGGTAATTTTTGCAAAATTGGTAATACTTTTGGGGTTAATTATCAAGGCATTGGCATTATTCAATATGCAGTATACTGGAGGTGGCATTATATTGGGACTCAGGTGGCATTGCATTGGGACTCAGTTGGCATTGGGTGTGGGACTCAGTTGGCACTGCATTGGGACTCAGTTGGCATTGCATTGGGATTGAGTAACCAGTTCATTGGAAATGGGTTGGCAGATGATTGGGACTTATAGTTGTGTCGAATTGGCTTTACAATGGCACCAATCTGGCATTCCACTGGGATTACGTTGGAGTTCATTTGGCAATTAATGTGGCGTTGAAAAGGGATACAATCGGCCCTTTAAAGGCCCACTGCTTAACAGCCTGCACTGGCCCATTACATAGCCGGGCGACAAATCGTCGTTGGGCCATTACAGATTGCACGACTTTGGGCCTTCGCACTCCCATGCACTTTTTGCGGCTTGGGTTACTTGCTATAGAAGAACCAACGAAACATTAAAAACATTTTATCCATACAAATTGCCACTCGTGTTACATTCATCTTTTCTTTTCACAAATGTAAAAGAGCACCTTGCCGAGGCAAATACAGAATATTACACATACCCAGAGATTCTTATCCCAACATCAAAATTGCCCACCCATACGAAATTATTCATTTCTGTAATAAATATTACAGTCTAAAACTCAATGTAGCTGCTTAAAGCTAATTATGTACGTACATGAGAATTTTCATTAAAATTTGATTTTGTGGTGGGCGCGGACAGTGGGACGGATCTAACGGCTTAGTGTATTTTCAGGGTAGGTTATAAACATTTTTTTTGAAACAATGCAATGAATCTTTAGAATAGTTATTATTATGATAAACGTCCATAGGTGCTGGGCAACAGAAGGGTGCAGGCTGGTGAGGTATCTTTTCAACACATAGCTAGAACTCTTCTACTACTAAGAAAAAATATCTATTACCCGCGGTAAAACGTTCGCAAGGTCTACATTTTCAGATAAGTTTCAGATTACAGGGGCAAAAAAATGAAAGAAGGAAAGAGGGTAGACGGGTTAAGTTAACGACAAAAAATGTTCAAAAGGTGTAACAAGGATACAAGAAATTAAAACGGAGAAACAAAGTTTGCCCCATAGTGAGGTTCAAAAATGGGGCAGATTCCAAATCAAAATATTGCTTTGATGGGGTGGAATAGCTATAAAATATTTTGCTAATCTTTGAAGAAATTACTGATTTATTGTTTCACAAAGAAGTGTAAGAGTCCATTAGTACTCTACTATTTCTTCGATTCTCTGGAATCTTGAAAAAAAATTCAACCTTGTTTGATTGCTGTACAAAATTCAGTCACTGTTATAATAAGTTAAGTACCTTATTTATATTGTTTGTCTTACATCTACGTTACTCCTCATGTGATCCCATCGTTTTCTGCTCTCATGAAACGTTCTGAATGAACAGTAAAGGTAGTAAACTAGTCTACAGTGGTTTACAAAGCATACTCAGTATATTTACCCTTACGAAAATATCCTCTTAACTAATCTAGTTAGATGCGGTGAAAATTATTGACGAAAATCGTGCCTATGACAACTTATATTTGATTATATTCTCATGTTATCTAACCGAATACCAGTAGAATTTCGATGCATATTTGCAAGGAATCACTATGGATTTTTTGCAAAACCATGGTGACTAATCAATCCATTTCCACTTGTTCTAACTGAAGGCTTACTATTAGCTAATTTAAGACATAATCTTCTGTTACCGCTACCAAATTTTGCAAATAAGTCACACTCTGAAAGAATTAACGTACGCTCGTCGCGAAATTGCTAATGTTGGCTAGCGCCACTAATCTGGACAATTCAGCCTGGAGATTTCGAAATTTTATCACAAGTTAAATTGGTATTTAAATGAAATTTCCAACTTATTCGGCACTTAGTAGTTCGCGCTGCTTCGCATATTAGAAATAGTAATGGTCAAGAGTGTTAACTGATCTTTTTCCAAAAAAAGAGATATTATTTTTGATCCCCCTAAAATACTCACTGTCGCCCCAAAACAAAGCACTTCTCAAAAATACTACTTTTTGCCTATTTTCATCATTTAGCGCCCCCATAAATATAGAATTCACCCTTTAAATACTAAATTACCCCCTATTTGCGGCACTATCAGTCTAAAGGAATTAATGGATAAACTATGTTATATATATATGTATTATATATATACCATATTATATATAGTGACGTATACATTAACGATGAATGGACATTAAAATGACTTATGGAGTTAAAATGTACCAATAGGTAATACAGTAAATAGCGGTGGTGGGCCTAAAGACTCCTCCTGACAAATGTTGAGTTTGTGTAAGCTCATTACTTGCTCTTCTTTTAAGGCTGTGTCTACCCATTTACATTGCAAATCTAAATTCCATTTAACTCATGTATTTGACCGAATTTGAATTAGGTGTGGCTACTGGCTATTTTCCAACGCCTTACTAAAGCAAGGGACCACCGGGCTTAAAATTTTTTATACCTTAAAATATAACATTTATTTCAATTTGAAAAGTTGAAATCACAAAAATTTGTTCCTATCCTTATAACATGGTGAGACAGATAAAACACGATGGTTATTGTAATTGAAGATATATTTTAAAAAACTCCGGCCAAGCAGTATCATTAGCCCGACCTTCGGTCGGACTAATGACACTGCTTGGCCTCCGTTTGCGCCCGTTCTCGGGCTGGGTAGCCATTGGTGACTCTGGCCAGCAACCACATTAGCACGACCTGCGGTCGTGCCAATGTGATTTACTGCCCTCCGTTATATAACCCGTTGGCCGTCTTTGGCACCCTGTAGTAGAAATAGCATTAGAAAATTTCAATATTTTCTATTTTAGAAATTGACATTTATCAGATGTATAAAACACCAATGGACCAATGAGAAATATTTTGTGAAGCAAATATTGAAATTTTAGGAAGCAAATATTGAAACTTTGGAAAACAAATATTGAAATTTTGGGAAGAAAATATTGAAATTTTGGGAAGCAAATATTGAAATTTTGGGAAGCAAATTTTGAAATTTTGGGAAGCAAATATTGAAATTTTGGGAAGCAAATTTTGAAATTTTGGGAAGCAAATATTGAAATTTTGGGAAGCAAATATTGAAATTTTGGGAAGCAAATATTGAAATTTTGGGAAGCAAATATTGAAATTTGTGGAAGCGGGTTAAAAGGTTTATTGCTATCCGCTAACAAAGCAAAGGAAGCAATACTTAAATTGAAAAGTCCTTGTTATTGCAAAGCTATTTTTTGGATAATTTATATATTTGTATTACTTGTAAAACAGAAACAATATAAAATTCAGGGAAAGGTTGGACTCTATGGAAATTTATTAATGGGTATGTCAAATTCATTTCTTATTAAAAGCGGTGAAATAAATATTTTGACTAAAAGTTGAGTTGACTATCTCCTCGACCTTATGACACACATGGAATTTTGAGAAAACCTTTTGTACGATTTTCCTGACCAACGAACTTAGCCTGTGACTTGGGCCAATTCAAATCCAGAGTAAAAAAATTTTTGATTTAAATTTACTAAAGTTAGAGTGCAAACACACACACACACAGACAAACCCGTTCTATAAGGCCTTGGTCGGGCTAAAAGGCGGTGGTCCCTACATATTTTTGTCCATATATACATAAGTCAATTTTATTACACATGGTTTGGTTGGTAACAATTGAGTGTAACAAATTTGAGAACAGGGACAGTGTACATGCCTTGTATTATGTAAATGGTATACAAGCCACCGCATTGTCGGTTTTGCTATAATAGTTCCTTTCCAACTGAGGCAAAAATGTACCTATACAACAAAAGGAGAAGCGTGATAAGACTGAAAAGGCAAAAAAAGGTTCTAATTAGAAATTATTATTTTGCAAATAATGTAAAACTTGGCGTACCGTAAAATAAAAAAATTGTCCATGCCCGAATCTCAACATGAAACACTACATGGTTTTCTACGCTGAATGAACGCTTTTAAGAATAAACTACCCTTTGTGGTATTACAAGCCTTGAGGAATTAATGGATTGCGAACAATGAATAACAACGAATATTTTATAGTATGTACTACACTGTTCATGTTCCTAATTGTTACCACTCAAAGGTGGTTGCGGCTTGCGGCATTAGTATCAATAGTATCAAATAATAGCATAATCCTTCCCAATGTACTCTTCTTTGACGGAAGGAATCTTTAAGCCTATCACGCTATTTGTTGTGTTACCTATAGACACATTTGCACTCAACAAATCATTTTAATGTCAATTCATCGTTAATATATACTTTAAAATTTCTCAATTCTTCAAGAATGATAGTACGACAAATAGGGGGTAATATAGTATTTAAAGGGTAATTTCCATATTAATTGGGGCGTAAAATGATGAAAATAGGCAAGAAGTAGTATTTTTAGTCGGAACAATGGTATCACTGTCTTCCGGTGGCAGGGAAACAAAGCTGTCATCGTTGCTAAAAAATGTACATCCAATTAAATATTGTAAATCAAAAATAAATACTTAAAAAAAGAAATTGCAATTTGGTAATGTCTTACAAATCAGTGCACATTTGAAGAAGCTGTACAGTTACGTCCTCACGTTGCTCGTATGTAAATATTCCACTCACTACCTTTTTCAATTCGTTTATTTCAGTGTCAGCCCTATCGCCAGGTGCGAAATTGTCCGCCAAATCAACGACATCCGCTTTCTGCTGCAACATTGTATCTTCTATTAGCACTGCCCAACGTGGAGATCCGACAATTTCGATTCCCTCTTTGGAAATCTGTAAGTCGGTAATAGTTTTTCTGAAAGTATCGCCGTTGGAAAGATCAGCCGTATCGCGTTTAAGGATTCCCAGACAGGATGACTGAAAAGGCAAAAGCTGCACGAAAAAAAAATTGATATAAAAACAGTGAATGAATGCATACATAAAGCCCGGAGAAAGTTAGTCAAAAACCGAAAATTAAAGTAAATAATAAAACCATCGGCTGTTGTGCCAACGTCGAGAATCGTAATGTTAAATTAGGTCTCCTTCTCCTGACAATTGTATTGGCTATTTAGTCAACCCTTTCTTGCGATGTGACAAGGTGGATTAAAGTAAGTGACGTGCGAAGTGACAAGGTGGACCATAGTACTTGACGTGTTATGTGACAAAGTGGACCACAATCGGTGGAATGTGTTGCGACAAGGTCTACCATAATACCTTGTCTTGGCTATGGTATTGGCTATTTAGTCAAACTAGTCATGCCAATGATATTGGCTACTTAGTCAAACTAGTCATGCCAATGATATTGGCTACTTAGTCAAACTAGTCATGCCAATGATATTGGCTACTTAGTCAAACTAGTCATGCCAATGATATTGGCTACTTAGTCAAACTAGTCATGCCAATGATATTGGCTACTTAGTCAAACTAGTCATGCCAATGATATTGGCTACTTAGTCAAACTAGTCATGCCAATGATATTGGCTACTTAGTCAAACTAGTCATGCCAATGATATTGGCTACTTAGTCAAACTAGTCATGCCAATGATATTGGCTATTTAGTCAAACTAGTCATGCCAATGATATTGGCTATTTAGTCAAACTAGTCATGCCAATGATATTGGCTATTTAGTCAAACTAGTCATGCCAATGATATTGGCTATTTAGTCAAACTAGTCATGCCAATGATATTGGCTATTTAGTCAAAGTAGTCATGCCAATGATATTGGCTATTTAGTCAAACTAGTCATGCCAATGGTATTGGCTATTTAGTCAAACTAGTCATGCCAATGGTATTGGCTATTTAGTCAAACTAGTCATGCCAATGGTATTGGTTATTTAGTCAAACTAGTCATGCCAATGGTATTGGCTATTTAGTCAAACTAGTCATGCCAATGGTATTGGCTATTTAGTCAAACTAGTCATGCCAATGGTATTGGCTATTTAGTCAAACTAGTCATGCCAATGGTATTGGCTATTTAGTCAAACTAGTCATGCCAATGGTATTGGCTATTTAGTCAAACTAGTCATGCCAATGGTATTGGCTATTTAGTCAAACTAGTCATGCCAATGGTATTGGCTATTTAGTCAAACTAGTCATGCCAATGGTATTGGCTATTTAGTCAAACTAGTCATGCCAATGGTATTGGCTATTTAGTCAAACTAGTCATGCCAATGGTATTGGCTATTTAGTCAAACTAGTCATGCCAATGGTATTGGCTATTTAGTCAAACTAGTCATGCCAATGGTATTGGCTATTTAGTCAAACTAGTCATGCCAATGGTATTGGCTATTTAGTCAAACTAGTCATGCCAATGGTATTGGCTATTTAGTCAAACTAGTCATGCCAATGGTATTGGCTATTTAGTCAAACTAGTCATGCCAATGGTATTGGCTATTTAGTCAAACTAGTCATGCCAATGGTATTGGCTATTTAGTCGGTACCATTTAATCTGTCGTCTTAAATATTGGAATTTTCGTTTAGTTTGAAGGAATATTTCGTTTTCGCTTACCATTTCATTTTTCGTGTTACGGTTTTTCTCAAAATTTTAAAACAAAAAATTAAATAACTCCCAGAATTAATATTTCGTCTTGCCCTTTCTTGTAGCGACCATACTATGTAATATGGATGTGCCTTGCTACGACAAGCTGCCATGTTAACGAAGGTACATCGCACCTATGCTCATGGAACATGCACTGGGAACATGATAGTTTGGGTAAATTACCATAAAGATATGATAAGTGTTTAGTAATAGTGTGATAAATGTGTAGTAGCAAAAGAGAATGTTAGCTATCATTCTTCTGACGTGTTCCAACTAAGAAAGAACCATGGCCGGATAAAGCCTTATTTACTCATCTTTTGGAATCTTTTGGATGGAAGTCTTTGTGGATAAGTGTGATTTGAAGTTTAATGGTGGCTCCCATTTCCATTTTAAGATAAAATTGTCCGAGCAAACTAAAAATGACATTCTTACGATATTGAAAAGTAATATCCAAAAACCGAACTGTATACTTCGCCAATTAGCGGATACCCAAATGACTATACCACCGAAGACTGTCTGAATAATTTTCTGGCTTACCACAAACGGAAAAATAATGACAATATACCTAGGTGTAGCATAAATACTGGCAACGATTTAGGAGGGCTGCCAGCCGGGTAAAATGATTGTTCATTCACTGGGCAATTTCCCCCTGATTCTCCATGATTTTGTGAATATATTTCATACCTCAAATATCTGTGAAAAGATTTTTTGACCAAAATTATTCTCAAACAAAGTGAACGTGCAGCAATTTTACTGCTATTTTAAGGTAAAAGAAAAAAATTGAAATATGTTAGGTGCCCAAAAAAGTCAGAGGTCATGCAAAGAAGTGTTATATAGGCATTTGCACATACACGGAAACTGGGAGTGTATGTAACAAAAAGAGATCTGGCTGATCTCGTAGTAGACGTACACCAGCGACGGCAAAAGCAGTCAGAGAAGTAATTCATAGAAATAATCGTCTGTCAACATTAAATCTGACCCCCTAATTCAATGTGGAATATATTACCATGTTGAGGATATTAAAACGACACCTATATATCTAAGGTTTAAAACGAGATACTTCTCATTTATTGAACTAAAACGGAAAAGAAAATATCTTCGCTCAAATCTTTGACATTTTTTGAGGCACGCAGGTGAAAATTTCAAAGAAATACTTTGTATTGCTCAGAAAATTTTTTCAGTTGAGGGGAAGCTCAATAGACGAAATTACCCAATATGGGCTACTAGCACATTAGCGGTTCCTATGAGTCGATTAGGGCCCATCCCCCCTTTGTGTTGTGATTTTGTTCGGGGTAAACTCAGAAAACAAGCCAAAAGTGCACTTTGTTCCCCAATGAGTTAAAGTAGAAGCCTAAAACTACTTGGAATCTATCGTAGGTCCATTGCTAAACTCCTAGGGTCCACTCCTTTCAATAAAAGGCACTGGCCCTTCCCTCAAGTTCTGCAACTTCTCAGGGAGCTAAAACAGTGTAGACCTGGCTAAAAGGTGGTATTTGTGATGTCATCGTACGTCAAGAATGGCCTGCGGCCTCACTAGATGTGAATACTTTGGACTATGCCATGTGGTCAAAATTGGAAAGGGAAGTGTTTACTAAGCCTGATAAAAATTTGGAATCCCTAAAGGAAAACCTCGCTAAGATACGTCACAATTTTCCCAAGGAGTCCCTGCGTGCCTCAATTAGTCAATGTTATGTAGAGTTATGGCTTGTGTGAAAGCAAACGGGGAGCACATGGAAAAATGAATGTTAACTTTAGTTCACAATTAAATGCATGTCCAAAAGAACAAAATTTCATATTAAAATTCAATGAAATGTAGAAATTATTGTCGTAACAGTGCCTGCACGAATTTATGCTACACCTAGGTACTGTACTACGGAGACCTGTAAAAAGTTTTGTATCGACAGCCTAGACTTCCATATGAGATGACTATTGGAAGTCATAACGGCGCTTTTGAAAAACTTGCGAAAGGATATCCTCATCTACTGGTTTTAGAAATGTATCAAAATCTTCGAAATAATAACGTACGTGTTCATTATCCAGAAGAATCTGATGAAACTCTCGAAGAAGTGACTAGATTCACAACAAATGTAAAATATTAAAATTGTTTCGAAAAGTTTCGTTAAGAAGGTGAATCTCCTGAAAGTTGTAATATTTTATGTATGATTTATTAATTTAAACATTTATTCAAAGAAAACTAAATAATTTACGAACAGTTTATCGTTTGGTATCTCTAATAATTAAATTGAAATCTCAAAATTAACAAAGTATAGTATTGTAAAAGTTAGGAGAATTAAGAGATGCGATTACAGGAGTATAAGCAATTTACTTTTTAAATGTTGTATTGCAAATTTTCAATTAGTTAATTTTTCCCTAGGACAGACTCGTATTATTTTATCTACTGTGTTAGAGTGATTACATGCAATTAGAAGGTAATTATCCAATAGTGAATTTAAACATTTATTACACCTATAATTGTATCGAGACCTATAATTAAATTAATGTTGGATGTGCACTAAATTGACCAATTAATTAATTTCCGCTTCCTAAAATTGTAATACTTGATATAATGACCGCGTGTATTCAAAGAAAGAGAACTGTAAGTAATTGACGAACAGTTGTTGATCTCTGTCGCACATCCCTCTCGAAATACAAACACCAGTGTAAGTGTACTCTGTTATGTAAATGTATCTGTCAAGAGTTGAATCAAAGCATGACTTTGATTCGACTCAGACTGACACTGCTGAGAAAAGCCAGATATTTCGGTAACATACAGATACCGGATACCTTGCAATTTCTCCTCAGTTGTCTGTCTCTGGAGTTTTGGTTAGAAACTTCGTTCTGTAGATGCTTCTAACAAATAAACTCTCATTACACTAGAGCTGCCCGTCTATTTATTTACATCCTCATGCGAAGCGAGTAACCCCTTCCCTGTACTACAGTACAGAACGTGGTATTATTATTAGGCAGGATGATTGCATAGTCTAATTAATATTATTCACATATGGTGGAGATTTAGCAGGTGGGAATCCCTTTTATTGTTCTTCGAATTTGGTTGGGTTCCTCATACGGACAAACCGACTGTTTTATTAAAAATTAGTCCACAACAATGTGCATACAAATAGAAACAAAAACTTTCATAATTATAATTCTAACAATGATTGCCTCATTTTCAATAGCATATTATTTTTCCAACGCAACATCAATAGTAGAAACATTGTATAAAAATGCATAAAAATATCTATTTGCAGTAAACCCGGCATAAAAGTTTTAACGACCTAATGAAAATGAATAAAATCCAGAAACAATTGCACTGCTGAAATATTCGCGCAAAACGCAAAAAAATTTTTTGAGCCAAAATTACTTCACTCCATAATTAGCAAATATTTTACGATGTTATATTCACAGTTGAGATTATTATACTCCACAAATATTCGCGCGAAGCGCGAATACGAATATTTTCCCCAAATAAGTCCAAAAAATAATTTCATTGTATAAATATTAGTAAAAAAACAAAATCATGGGCAATTTTAACGCAACACAAACAATTCTGACGATTAAACGATATAAACAAGAGCAAGAGATATAAACACATTAGTGTGTTTGTGTTTCGTCTTTTATGCCCATTTGTAAAAGCAAATTGTTCTTCTTCATGCACAAAAAAGAATTAAGCTGAGTTTTAATTCAGGTTTGGAGTTATGGAGATTGCATAGACCGGAAAAGTAATCATTTCGAATTTGTTATCTATGTAACCCCAAAACCTTAAGATAACTGGCAGACAATCCTAGATAAAGATGGAAATTGCAAAATTTTCCTGTTAATTTAAATATTTTCCGGGAGATAAAACAGACAATAACTTTGTTAATCCAAAACACCGTACAAACGGCACAATTTCGTCAAAACGGGACTTTTTCGGGACGCCGAGGCCCCATCCGAAAAATGGAAGATCAAATTTAAAACGGGACGAATGGTCAGCATGAGAATTCCCTTTTTGACGTTCAAATGCATATACTACTTTGATATATAAAAAAGAAATCATTCAACTCGACTAACTTTAAAATTTAAACTTCAAATAACAAAATAATAAACAAATAGTAACATAAAATTACCCTCAGGGGAAAACTATTTTTTTGATCACAGTTTATTAGCCTATGGCATAGCTTCAAAATTACGAAAATCTGTTCAATCAGAAAATGCTTCCATTGCACCGTTCGTCGGTTCGTCACTTGTTTTGTCTCTAGTGTTTAAGGTCTCTACTGTACAAAGTACATAATATAAATCTATATTATATGAGATAGGCTGGCCATGAGAGGGGGCGGTAACTTTAGATTTTCAGAGGAAATCTAAAGTAGGTCAGCGAAGGGACTGTGCGTAACGCAGACTTTCCAATTTTTGAACCCCCTACCTCCACTGTGTAACGCGCCCTAACGCAGTGGTTGTTTTGATGTGATAATAAACCATTGCAAAGTGGCTATATCACAGTATTGCAACCGCATTATTTCTAAACTTATGTCTAATTATTCAAAGAAGTTGGAAATTATTTATAAAAAATTAGAACTTATTTCACATTACTCATAAGATAATAAGAAGTGTTACAAATATCTGCGCCATAGTTCTGTTGCCTGAGGATATGAAATTTCTGCCTCATAGTTGGCGCTTTGAATTGCTGCAAACGAAATCCTACAATAAATGAAGTGCATTCTTCAAATTTTTGCCGACTTTGCTTTATCGACTGTGGTTCGCCTTTGTTACGGCTTGCTGTTAGTTTTACTTTTAGCATAGCGTTCGATTTTGGATTCTTTGTAACTTATAGCTTACAAAATTTGGCAAATAAAACTAATGTTTGCATTTATAAATAGTTATTTAAAGTTGTTATCACTTTACAGCAAAAAAAATTTATTAACGTAACGTAGGCGAGGATATATTTATTTGCCAATATTCTGTTTTATAAAAGAAGGTAAAATTTCTTGGAAATATGAATGACTCTTTTGACGAACAAATTAAATATGATGAACAAAATTTAATTCTCGTACAAGTACATCCAGATACGAGTATATTTTTAGAGGTCACTCAGAGGAATTGATTTAAAGAATGTAAATGTAAATTTTTTGCATACCATTATTTGAATTTATAAATGGGATTGTTTTTTATACACCCTAATTTGAATATTTTGTAGGGTGGGGAAGTACTTTGGCAACCACATGGGCGGTTTCGTTCTTTAATGAATGCGGGTGCTTTCTGATGGACACCGTGTATTCCGGAGGACATATAAAATAATTTGTATTCATTATAATTTGATGTTTGTGATACCTCGGGGTCCCAAGTAGAACTCAAGTAAAACTTACGAAGGACAGAATGTCGCAGTGAGAGTAGTGACTCTCAGTGCAATTTGCTACAATGAGGTTTGAAACTCCCGAGGTCTCCTCTTCTTAAATCACCACTCTGTAAAACCATGTAAGACATTTCCAAGCGGTTGCAGAAAGCGAGCAAGAGTGTAAAATTACGTGCTTCATTAATGATAATCTTAAATTCAATACTTTGTGAACACCTAAAATATAAGCATACCACTTCATAAAGTGGGTAACACCTCAAAAGCTTCGTGTAATAAAAGACGTCCTAAAAGTGAATACACTGCTTTCCAAAAGTGGACACACCCAAAAATTACATTTTACATCTAAAAGACCCTATTAACTCCACTTTTTTATTACCCTATCTTGGTAATAAAAAAGTAGAAGTGATGTAAAATATTTTAAAGAACTCCATTTTAAATAGGGTTCTAAGCTTTGTCGAGATAAGTTTAAATCCGAGGTTTTTTTTTCAAATCAGTCAATGCCTTTAAAAGTTTTTGTGTTGCCATGCATACATACTTGCGGACGGACAACGCGGTTCCATAAGTGAGCCTCCGGTTTTCTAAAAAGCTCCATGTTCGAAGGTGCATGTACATACAACACAGTGTGACTTCATCTCTGTTATGTGGCATGGAACGGTAGACTCTGCGGTATATGTGGCGCTATTCTTGAATACCACGGCTTCTATTTTGAAAACTCCGATTGGACGAATCTTTTTTGGTGACAAATCAAAATTCTTCATAATAGGCTATGGGAACGGTGCAATGCAACGGGACAGAAAGAAAGGGTTATACATACAAATCAGTATTTTGTATGTATTTAGGAGTTGAAAGTGGCGTAGTTTTGGAAGCCTTGACTGCTTGTGGAATCGCTTTTTAGCCTACAAGGCATGGAAATGGTGTGGCCTTCACAATGTTTTGGAGCATAGGGAGGAAGGAGAATCACAAGAGGAGTTGAACCGAGAGCCTCCTAATCCCGTGGACACTCCACAGGCTGTTGCTGGCCTTCCTGTGTCCCCTATAACAAGCAAAGCATCTGAATAAGAAGAAAGCAGTACCCCGATGCGATAGCTTGTTCTAAAGCTATTACTGTAGGCTTTCTATTGCAGCAAAAAATTTCCCACCAAGTCTAATGGGACAAGCGCCCCTGGTTAATTCCGCAACATGAATAATTTCGTGTGGTGCCGTTCCATAGGTTTTCATGTCATCTTTTGAATGACACTGGTCTTGCTCCGCCGTAGTCAACCCTAGCGACGGGAAATTCAAAAATACCATTCGGCGGCCGCCCCTTCCCGCCCAGGGCGGGCGATTTTATTGGAGTGCTGAATTGTTTCATGCTTTCCTACCCTTTGACCTGACTTTAATTATCTGAATTCGTGTCGGGGATTATATATGGTAAATCTGTTAAATAACTTGGAGGAAATTAAGCAGATGACAAAATATTTCACAAATCACACTTGTATTTAAGAAACATAGTAAACAGCCCGTTCTACGAACGGGGAAGTAACAGTAAGTAGCTATTCGACGTGGTTAAAATCACCACAATTCAGTCAGATAAGCTGGGATAACCACAATTAGTAACGTAATAGGTAACGTGGGGAGTGAAAAAAACATTTATTTTGCAAAAAATACAATTAAAAAGAAGCAAATTCGTACCCCAGGCAGAATATAAGTGGCAGAATTAAATTATCCTGGCTCCTGATCCTTTCTGCCTTTTCTATCTCCTGTTTCTTATCTGCTGTTTTTTTCCCCTGTTTCTTATCTGCTGTTCCTTTCTCCTGTTTCTTATCTGCTGTTCCTTTCTCCTGTTTCTTATCTGCTGTTTCATTCTCCTGTTTCTTATCTGCTGTTTCTTTCTCCTGTTTCTTATCTGCTGTTTCTTTCTCCTGTTTCTTATCCTTAAATTCCTTTGGTTATCAAGGCACAGTTTATCTAGCACAAGTACTAGAAGCACACTTTTTATAACATGAGTTACCCAAACGTATACGCTTAGTCTGTCGCTCTGTACTGTTCATTATTGAGTTCCTCATGGTTTTCGGAAAGCAAGTCCGTTTTCAAGATAGGTAACTGTAACGTCTACTACGTTGCCATTTTTTGAGTTTTCAAAAAATTTTGGCTGTCAATACAGTTTAATAATAGTAGGAATAATAATAGGTGTTTTTTGTTACAAACGCTATTAATATAATTCTACCGGTAATGAAGAAAGAGTAAAGTATTTGCTCTTGTTCAAATAATTGAAATGAATGTGAAAGTACTTACACTTATCAAATACTAATACTTATAAATACTTATAAAATACTAATACTTATAAATACTTATAAAATACTAATACTTATAAATACTTATAAAATACTAATACTTATAAATACTTATAAAATACTAATACTTATAAATACTTATAAAACACTTACACTTATAAATACTTATAAAATACTTATACTTATAAATACTTATAATACTTATAAAAACTTATAATACTTTAATGTTACCGTGTATTTGTGAGTCGTCAAAGAAGTTTGCTATTATGTCAAGTAGTCCGGTAACAATGAATGTTTAAATTGAGTTTAACATAAACTAGAAAGAAGTTGAATGCCTGAAGTTGTAGGATTCTGCATTGTAATACACAATCCAATATGTTCCCATATTCGTACTATCGTCTGTATTCATAATTATTTCAATAGGATAATTCTCTGGGGAAAAGTGTAGTTCCTTATCATTACCGAGGAAACATTTTGCATTCCAAAAACGGGTAATACCATAACATATCGTCGATCGTTATCCATTTTGTATAATGTTGTTGTTTCCTTTGATCATAGTACCAAAAAGATATTTCATTACGTGCAGTTTCGTAAATAGTATCAATGACCTGTTTGTTACAGTCTTGATAAATTCTGTTCAACTGTACAATCAAATCTCTAGCATGGTTTATTGACACTTTAACCTGTCTAAATTTATTGATTGGCTGAGGATATGGTTTTGTGATTTATAATTTTGACATGTGTTCAAAATTGTCATCATTGAATTAGCAATTCTTCTCGAAAACAACTTTGTAAGCTTTTTCTGCTTGTTTCTTATTTCAATGTCACTAATTTATTGTAATTCTTGTAATTTTTTTACTTGTAAACTTTAGACTCTTCCAAGAACACAAATCGAGGTTTAAACTTTACAATAACACAAATATCGTTAACATACGATTTACATTTGGATGAGTATGAAAAAGGCATTTTTGAGATGTAGGAATTTTAAATGTACACTCTACAAGTGATTCAATTACACCTCGACATACAAAGTATCTGTTAGACTGCCGGCGCTGCACACTGACAGGTGCGCGCATGGTGTTCATGCGTACTGACAATCGTTTGCTAGGCATATTTTGCATAAAGTTCGCTCAGCTGTAGCTTCCACAGGCTCTACTTTACATAGATTATAGTGTACACAACAGTAGCGTTGGCTAACGTCATAGCTACTTACGTCGGACTAATCACAATAATGGCATTTAATGATGCTATCTTGCAGATAATTCGTATACATTATGAAAAAACCTTCTTTAATTCTTTTCCTGTATTGCTTTTGGGACATTTCATCAAAGGTAGTAATCCTTTCTTAACGCATGTATAATTGGGATGTGCACTTCCCCACTGGCGTTGGCAAACTGCTGAAGATGCAGTAGTTACATAGACCATACTACCATACAAGTAACATTGTGTAGACATAATATGCTTAGGAACATTGTTACCTTTGAGGTCAAGGCCGGTAAGCCAATCCCTTCCTTCCAAACTATTGACCTTTTTTGTAGTGGTATCACCCCAAAAGTTAATAATTTCTTAGCACTAGAAGTTAAGTCATTACTATTTAAGAGCAACTTTATTGGGAGGACTATAGACATTTCAATGGTCAACATTTCATGTGAAAACTGAAATGGTCGAAAACAGCTGTTTTAAAATACATATCTTATAAAAAAGACTAGATAAATATCGTATCTGCAGGACAAAACCAGCAGTTTGATTGTAGTGTCCGGATGTAGATTTGGCATGAGAAACCTAAATAATAAAGTATACTTTATTATTTTGACTCCGCCAATAGAGATCAAGATTGCAATGTTGTTCCCAATGGTTCTGCCATATTTCCACAATTGGATGCTGACACATCTGCTAACGAAATCACAGATATTATGTTGAATAATTACATTCCCTCAGTAGATGTCAGCAAGTTACTTTATAACGTGTCACTCTCGAGGTTTTTAGTAAACATTGAAGTTCTGAAATGGTTTCCAATCAGTTTTGGCGACAGTGATTTAACACCAAGCATTCCAAGAAAAAGTAATGCAAAGCAGACTAGCAGAACAGAAATTTTAACAGGAGACCACGAAAGCAGTAATCACTATAAAGCCACCCAAACTACATAAAAGAAATAATTGAATACAACTACCAGCAAAGCAAGGTTGCTATAAAAGAACCTACGAAACACTGAGAAGTTTTATGAGAAGTGATTTTACCAAACTTACCCACCCATACGAAATTATTCATTTTCGTAATAAATATTACATACTAAAACTCAATGTAGCTGCTTAAAACTAATTATGTACAGATATTATGTAAACTCGTACATGGGAATTTTCATTAAAATTTGATTTAGGAGTGGGGGACAGTAGGACGGATCCAACGGCTTAGTGTATTTTCAGAGTAGGTTATAAACATTTGTTTGGAAACAATGCAAAGAATCTTTAGAATAGTTATTATTATTATAAACGTCCATAGGTGCTGGGCAAGAGAAGGGTGTAGGCTGGTGGGGTATCTTTTCAACACATAGCTAGAACTCTTCTACTACTAAGAAAAAAATATCTATTACTTGGGACAAAATGTTCGCAAGGTTAAGGTTAAGGCAGACGGGTTAAGTTAACGACAGAAAAAATTCAAAAGGTGAAACATGGATACAAGAATTTAAAACGGAGAAACAATGTTTGCCCCATGAAATTCAAAAATGGGGCAGATTCCAAATCAAAATACTGCTCTGATGGGGTGGAATAGCAATAAATTATTTTATTAATCTCTGAAAAATTACTGATTTATTATTATTAAGTATTTCACAAAGAAGTGTACTCTTCCACGCCTCACTTTGTCGTACAATAAGAGCCTGAAAGTGATGCCGTAACTGACAAAAATAATCGTTACCACTGAGGGTTGTGGAATGGAAAAAAATGTGGAATGTGTTATTATTTTGTAAAATGTTTCAAAAATTGACTTTGACGATTTCCGAACAATCGTCAATGAGAACTGAATAATTCTTCGTCCTCAGCGCGATTACTTTCTTGATTAATTTATCGTCTGTTTCTGACCTTAATCAGCCAAGCTTGCTCCTATTGTCAACAGGAAAAACAGATTTTTCAGGATTGACATTTGAAAAATTAAATAATTCTGGACTTTCTTCTAATATTTCGAAAGGTCGGAAAATTTCGATCGGAAAAGATATAGAAAAGATATATACTATCATAATCAGGTTATTATTAAATGTCGGCATAATATAGTTAAAAAAATCTATGCATTTTAGTCATTGTGTGTCTTATTATATTAAATATATCAAATATCTTATTGACTATGCAGAACAATATGTATATATGTCCAGTTAAAAGCCAGCCAGATAAAAACACCAGTTGCTATTTCAGCTAAAGTGGCATGGGATAAGAAAATGTGAAATGAGTGAAAAAAACGTTACTGTTTTCTGGTCTCGGACAAGTCCGTGAATGGTCCGAGTAGTTGGTGTTGACACTTCAGGATTTCCGGCTCAAATCATTTTCGCTGCTAAATCCGACAACAAAACTCTTTCCTTTAAAATAGCAATAGTTTTGAGGCTTGCCTGTTACACGTGTTACTCTGTTGTTCTTTCGCTTGGGTGAGACTGAACCAGCTAAACTGAGGCTTTTCACTGCATCGTTTTACTCAAAACAAACTGCACAACTTTCACACAAATTGCACAACTCTCACACAAATTGCACAACTCTCACACAAATTGCACAACTCTCCCACAAATTGCACAACTCTCACACAAATTGCACAACTCTCACACAAATTGCACAACTCTCACACAAATTGCACAACTCTCCCACAAATTGCACAACTCTCACACAAATTGCACAACTCCCTTACAAACTGCACAACTCTCACACAAACTGCACAACTTTCACACAAATTGCACAACTCTCACACAAATTGCACAACTCTCACACAAATTGCACAACTCTCACACAAATTGCACAACTCTCCCACAAATTGCACAACTCTCACACAAATTGCACAACTCTCTTACAAATTGCACAACTCTCACACAAATTGCATAGCTCTCACACAGCCTACACAACTTTCACAAAATTGTGCGAGAATAATTTTCAATGAATACTCACACTCACATACAATGCATACTCAAAGAGGTTTCTAATCACTGCAAACCGCCAATAAATTTCAGAGCTTATCCTTTTATTTGCAATGCTCATTTTTAGCGAGCCAGAGGCTCTCTTATGGAACCGTCTGTATGTATGTATGTATGTATGTATGTATGTCTGTAAACACCATAACTTTTGAAGGCATTGACCGATTTGGATAAAACCTCGGTTTTGGACTCATCTCGACCTAGTTAGGAACCCTATTTAAAATGGGCGTGGTCACCCCACCCCTTTCGGAGATAACGCGAGCTCACTTTATAAGCAATAAGATATGAAAAGGGGGTTTTGGGTACTAAAATATTTTACACCGCTTCTAGTAGTTTGTTAGCGGGATAGTAAAAAATATTTTACACCGCTTCCACTTTATAAGCAATAAGATACTCAAATAGGGTTTTTGGGTGTAAATATGGTTTTTGGGTGTAACCACTTTTGAGAAGCGGTATATTCATAATTTTGGATGCCTTTTATTATATGATGAAGTAAGCTAACTTTTTGGGTGTTTCCCACTTTATGAAGCGGTAAGCTAACTTTTTGAGTGTTTCCCACTTTATGAAGCGGTAAGCCAACTTTTTGGGTGTTTCCCACTTTATGAAGCGGTAGGCTAACTTTTTGGGTGTTTCCCACTTTATGAAGAGGTAAGCTAACTTTTTTGGTGTTTACCACTTTATGAAGAGTTAAGCCAACTTTTTGAGTGTTTCCCACTTTATGAAGCGGTAAGCTAACTTTTTGAGTGTTTCCCACTTTATGAAGCGGTAAGCCAACTTTTTGGGTGTTTCCCACTTTATGAAGCGGTAAGCTAACTTTTTGGGTGTTTCCCACTTTATGAAGAGGTAAGCTAACTTTTTTGGTGTTTACCACTTTATGAAGAGTTAAGCCAACTTTTTGAGTGTTTCCCACTTTATGAAGCGGTAAGCTAACTTTTTGGGTGTACCCCACTTTATGAAGCGGTAAGCTAACTTTTTGGGTGTACCCCACTTTATGAAGCGGTAAGCTAACTTTTTGGGTGTTTCTACTTGTGGGAAGCGCCAAATTAATTTTTGTTGCTTCTACTTATAGCTTTCAGTTACCATGGCAAAATTTAATACATTTCAATTTTTTTTAAAATTTTGATCCATTTTGTGTTGCCATGGCAAAATTTAATATTTTCGAGTTTCCATGAAGAATTATGTTTTCCATTCCTCTGAGAAGAGTATTAATTTAAAATTTATATATATTATATAATGAAACAAATAATTTTATCCTCTGGTTCGCTTTATGTTACGGCTTGGCGATGTTTTTATAATATGCTAATACGAAGTGATAGTTGATACACTGCTAATAAGACGCAAGGCTCAACGAAACTTCTTTATTGATGCCCCTTAAGAATGGACACTCCGGGCCATGTTCTTTTGCAATCGGTCCATTGCTTTGTTTCTAATTCTATTTACTACTTAATACATTTGTCAACAGGTTATCGACGACGATGCGTAGAGTAGATATTCCATTCTCAAAGAAGATTTTGGGCTGTACAAATTTGTAAAATACATATACATTTGCTCCATAAAATTTCCTCCATGGCCTCTGCAGGTACAGCCGCAATTTGCTCGTGCTCTCGCAAATCTATTCCTACAAAGCGGTTGGGGTTTCCTCTTGTCAATGAGGTGGAGGAAAATGTGGACGGGGTATGAGCGGAGGCATTGGGCGAGGAGGTGGAGTACCCATCCCACCAAGAAGATCTGTAACAGCAGCCGCAAAATCACCTCTACCTTCTTCTCCACCAGCAGCACGGCCTACAGCTGCTGCACCAGCTATTACTTGCCGACGACGACGACGTTGGATACACCAACCCACTTCTATACACAACCCAGCTCAAGCCCCACACCCGAACCGAATGATGATCCTGCAAAATATTAATACAAATATAAAATACAAAAAATTTAAATTAATTCTAAATAATTTTAATTAAATAATATAACAATGTATTCTCTGTCCCTAAAACTGTACAAATAAGTACAATAAATAAATAATTTCTACATTACATATAGAAATGTAATTAATAAGGTCATAATTAGTCAGTATATAAGCGGACAACTTTAGACATTTTCGTCAGTCCAACTATTTAGCTTAGTTAGATGGATAGTTTCTGCATCGACAGTCAACTTTTTGGAGAATCCAAAGGTCTGGAAAGAGGAAGGTTTTGTCCCAATAAATGCAGACCATCAATGTATTACGGGTAATTTTTCTTGTTATATATTAAATACTAAACAATACTACAAAAATACCGTTCGTATTACCAATGGCAATTGTTTATTTCTTTGCAGCTCAGACACATCCATAGAGAGCAGTGACAACAGTGATAGCAGTAATAGCGAATGCAGTGGCCAAGACAGCAGTAATAGCGAATGCAGGGACCAAGATAGCAGTAATAGCGAATGCAGTGACCAAGATAGCAGAAGTTTCTGCTGCCGAAAATGAATATGACCTTCTTCGAGAAAACAGGGAAAGGCGCCATTTTGGATTTGAATGGAGATAGTCAGGATATAAATGACCTTGTGATAGAAGAAGGTATTGCTGCCTAGGAAGATACAGCCGCGGGAGAAGATACTTCCACTGAGGAAGATACCACCGCCAAAGGAAGTCATCACTTCAGTAAGAGACCTAGCATTTCTAAGTAAGATTTACTACTATGACTAAATAGGATATATGGCCTCAATAGTGCAACATTTCTGATGAATCTTATAAATTTACTTTTACCTGTGTGAACTTCTATTTGTATAATTCCTGTAATAAGAGGGCTTGAGCTACAGAAGGGTAAATTTTTTGAATTTATTCTGCATTCATTGCAAGGACAACACGAATCTTTAAAAAGCAGTTTAAACGCTTTGTAATTGTTATAAGTTAATTGTCTATAGTAAGTGTTCATTGTCAACAGACACCGAAAAAGTAGACAACCGTTGACATCTGCCTGAGGGGATGAAAAATATAAACGGATAATCTTATGTGCGGCCATCGGTTATCGGCCATCGGTTTAAGAAAATTTCTGCGAAACTCGCTGAAACACTTTAGAAGACGGCCGACAAAATACTACTGGGTGTAAATAAACTAAAGTGAGCCCCGGTACCGGAAGAACCGGAGATAGTACAACAAAACTGTTTGCACGATTCGAAAGCCAGTACAAATTACATTATATCCAAGTTTTCATCAAAATCGATAGAAGGTAAGCGGGTCAAATAATTCGGCGAAAAGTAAAAGTATCTGTAAGTAAATGTACCCGGATTTCGGTGATTCTGATTTTTCTCGGCCGAAAAATAAATTGTTTTGAAATAATATTTACACAGCTGCAACCCATGTTGTATGATAGTTTTTTCCTGAATTTTTCATTATAATCGAATATGGTTGAATTTTCAACTTTTCTGGAATTTTCTTTCACATTCCAGGAAATTCCAGAAAAGTTAAAAATTCTGGATCCAGAATGAAGAAACAGATTCAACCGCATTCAAAAAATCCTATACAGATCAGATACACAAAAATGTCAGTCAGTTTCTAGATTCATCTAAATGTTCAGATCTAGACATCGTTATCGTCGTTGAAGATTCAACTTTGAAGGCACATAAGAATATTTTGTCCTGTTGCAGTCCGATTTTTGATGCAATGTTATGTTCCGGAGCGAAATGACCGAGTCTCTAACCAATACTGTCAAAATTGAATACCAAAACAGTGAAAGGAATGCTCGATTTTATTTATTCAGGAAGTGTAGAAAGTGTTGAGGAAGATTTCATAGAACTATTCAAAATTTCGGAGAAGTACCAACTGGAAGAATTGAAGGAGGCTTGCACTAAGGTAGCCGTTTTGAAAATAAATGTTGAAAGTGTCATCGAACTTTTAATTTTAGGGGATATGCACAACGTTCCGGAATTGAAATACAAGGCAATGGCTTTCATCAACAGCAACAGAGCTAATCCCATGTTTTCTTTGGAAAAGGAGAATGGAGATTTTGAAAAACTTGCCAAAGAACATCCCATGTTGCTCTTGGAAATGTATCAAAATGTCCGAAATAACGACGTGGATGTACACCATTCAGGACAATTCAACGAAACAATCGAAGAGGTCACTAGATTTATTACAGATTTAAAGGAATGAAAAATTTACTTTTTTGTTCAAGATTTTCACTAAAATGACCAATTCATTGATTTCCGCCTCCTAAAGTTGTAATGTTTGATATAATGACCACTTGTATTATTATAAGAAAACTGTAAAGAATTTACGGACAGTGAATAACATTTCCTATCTATATGCTAATTAAATTAAATCTCAAAATAATATTATTGGAATGTTAAATGCGAGAATTCTAATGCAGCTTTCTTTGCAGGAACTACGATTGTAAGTATAGGTGATGGAAACTAATTAGTCTTCTAATAATAATGACATATTTTATGTACTATGATCAAATGCATTTGGAAATTGTAAATAGTGGCATTGGAAGTAGTGGCTATTTTAGCATTACAGGTATTATACATTTACTATCTATAACACAATTAAATCTCAGAAAAATATGCGTTTAATATTTTTTGTAATTTTTGAATTGAATATTTTGATAATAAACGAGGATGGCTTTACCAGAAGTGTATACTTGTTGAATTCATAAATACTTTAGCATTACGCATAATTACATAATATTATTATCCATGTGCCGAATTCAAAGGTAATTCATTTAGAATACGTTTCATAACTAATGCAATTCTTGACATATCAGAATTTATTTATTTAGAAATGTGGTTTTGTAAGTATAAAAGGTTCATTACTTTGAAAGTTTTAATTGTAAAACATTAGAACCTTACTTCTAATTATATTCTTCAATACAAAATATATTATTATACTAAACGCATAGCGCATTAGCGGCACACAGCAAATCACAAACAATCGTTGCTTTGCTACTATTTTTAAAGAATTATTTGCAAGAGGGCAGATAAGAGTAATTTACGTTTTTGAATACAACGTATTATTAAATGGCAATGGATTTTTAGATATCTTGGAAATACAAAAATAAGTGTTTTCCCGTTATGAAAGTATTTGTTGCATAATAAATTATTAAGTAAAATCATTCATAAAGTCTTGATTTGTCTCATTAATACGCCACTCACTGTAATATTATAATAGCGGTAGCTTTAGCTTAGTGCGTTTTCACATGGAGCAGATCTGGAATAGGGAGTCTGCAGATACCGCCAATAGTACGAGTTTTATCTGTTCTTGTGAATACTTGTGTTGACAGTGTTAAATAAGTTCTAAATATTTCATTTTTGAAGATCCCAGCGCTTTAAAGGTAAAGTGACAATCAGCAGGAGCCGTCTTGAACAAGGTTAGTTGATATCGGTATAATTTTTGAGAAAATGAGTTTTATTATATGAAAATATTATTATGAATTTAAAAGTCACGCCCCTTAAACGATTTTCGGGACACGTTATTAAAACAAGCCTTGTGCGATATCTGATATTGTCTGCTTTGATGATTTTTTTGTAGATATTCTGTGCTACAATTACACTGGAGATTTCGATCCATTTGAATTAGAAGATGGCAGATGGATTAAGAAAACGTAAAAGAGGCCACGCCCATTTAAAAGGAGATTTGAATATTTTTGAGTGGAACATCGCCAATTTTACACAAGCTTTCAGAAAAACCGGCAATGGGAAAATAACATCGCCAGTGTTTGTTGGAAAATCCGTGGAACTGCCGAATAGTTTCTGGAACATAGAAGTCTACCCCAAGGACGAATATGGAGAGGGAAAGCACTTGGGCATTTATTTAGCTTTGAACAAAGAATTAAATACACATAATCCCGTTGTAAAAGCCAGGTCTTACTTTTACCTGCTCGACAGAAATCAACAGGAAATCTCTAGTCGTACGGATGAGACTGTGGATGAATTCGGACCTGAAGAATATAGTTGTGGGTACGGTAAAATGATCGCCCATTCTAAGTTGTTCTCTATAATGAGTTCTTTGGGTGACGATGTTTTACGAATTCGAGTTAAAGTCTGGATCCAGAATGAAGAAACGAATTCAACCGCATTCAAAAAACCCTATACAGATCAAATACACAAAAATGTCAGTCAGTTGTTAGAGTCATCTAAATGTTCAGATGTCTCCATCGTCGTTGAAAATTTAACTTTGAAGGCACATAAGAAAATTTTGTCCTGTTGCAGTCCAGTTTTTGACGCAATGTTCAGGAACGAAATGTCTGAGTCTTTAACCAATACTGTCAAAATTGAAGATTTCAATAGCAAAACAGTCAAAGGAATGCTCGATTTTATTTATTCAGGAAGTATGGAAATTTTTGAAGAAGGTTTCATGGAATTACTGAAAATTGCAGCGAAATACCAACTGAAAGAATTAAAATTAGCCTGCGCAAAGGTCGCGATTTTGAAATTATCTGTTGAAAACGTCTTCGAACTTTTGATTTTGGGGGATATGTATAACGCCCCGGAATTGAAATTTAGGGCAATGGCGTTCATCAACAGCAACAGAGCTAATACCATGTTTTCTTTGGGAAAAGAAAATGGAAATCTTGAAAAACTAGCAAAAGAACATCCCATGTTGCTCTTAGAAATGTATCTAAATGTTCGGAACAATGACGTCGACGTCCACCATTCAGGAAAGTCTATTGAAATAATCGAAGAGATGACTAGATTTACAACAAATGTAAAAGACTAAATTTTGCTAAAAACTTTCGTGTATAAGTCATCACTTAAATTTCTTAATTTGTACCTCTAAAAATTGTAGCATATTTTATATACGACGAGCTTGAATGTGTGTATTCAAAGAAACTTTTAAATAATCATTAATGAACTGTGAAAATGTTTGCAGTTTTGTCTATAATAATTAATTAAATCGTAAATTAAAAATTCAATCAAATCTTCGAAGAGATTACCAGATCAACATGCAGGTATCTAATGCTGGAACAATCTCGATGTAAAGATGCAATACCATATGCACTTAATTAATTTGTTTTTGTTTCCTAAACCTTATACTATCGTAATATTCTATGAACATCTGTAACTGTAAATAATTATTACATTGCAAGCAGTGACAATTTTCATATTGTAACTAGATTTAGATTTTATGAATCATAATATAAGTAAATTAAATCCAGAAATAATACCGGATTAACAATCTTTAATCTTTTGTATTTTTTGAGTTGAACAATAAACTTGGTTTCTCCAAAAGTGTACACTTGCTGAATTGATAAATATTTTTTTTGAATAATGTAATTATTTATATTATTAAGATTAATTCGAAATATCATTAGTTTTTTAAATCACAACAAATTGTTTGTCTTGAATTAAATTATTTAGAATTTATTTGGAATTTATCAAAACTGTTACAGTGGAATATGAACTGGAAGAATTAAAAGTGGCGTGAGCAAAGGCAGTGGTTTTGAAAATGTGAACTGAAATTGAGAACTGAATTAAAATTGTCTCAAAATGTTCCTATGTAAACCTGCAATTACAGATGCAACACGTTAATTTGTTTCCCAAGTGTTTTTGTGCTATTATCGAATGTAATCCGAAACTAAATAATTACCTAACAGTGAATTTTAATTTTTTGTCTATTATGAATGCAATCAAATAAAACGAATATCAGTTAAATATGGAAGAATTTACCACACTGATTCTTGTTTCTACTGAATAAAATGTCATAAATGTAAGCAAACAATAATTTCTTATTTATATTTTATTTTAAGAATTTAACAGGGTATCGGACACAATAAATTGCACAACCTTTATCTCTTTCAGATTTCAGTATTTTAAAGTACTAAGGAAGGAATTGCATATGAAAACCAGAAAACCAAACATTGTTCATGCCATGCTTACTGTCGCAATTTAGGATGTTTCCTTATCGTGATTTTTGCGGTGTCGTGTCAGATTTTTATTCATCTTAAACGAACTATCACAAATGTCGCATTTAAAAGGTCTCTTTTGACTATGCGCCGTTTGATGACCCTTTAGGTCTGACTTCCTGAGAAATGCTTTGCCACAAATATAACACTCAAAGGGCTTACTGTTGCCATGTGTCAGTTGGTGATCATTTAGGTTTGCATTCCTTACAAATGCCTTGTCACAGACATCGCATTCAAATATTTTTTCACCGCTGTGAATTCTTCCATGGATCTTTAAATCGTAATAGTTTCTGAAGAACTTGCCACAAATGTCACATTTGTGCTTCTTTTCTGCTGCATGCTTGCTAGCCTGTTTTCTTACGATTCCCTTACGTTTTGTAGAAGTATTTTTTCCGGCTTCGGTGCTAGAATGAGATCGCAGGTGATTTCTTAGTTCTTGAGGTAATTTAAATAATTGTAAACATACGTGGCATTCATATTTCTTCTCCGCATCACCCTTGCCATCCTTCTTACTAGCCCTTGGTTCCTCTTCCTCGGTGAATGTTTAGTGAAGGTTTATTATTCCCCCGGGGACTTTCATTTGGTTTTGAAGAAACGACAAATTGGTTCAAATTGTGATTTGCAGACTTGCTTAGATTATCTAAAGAAGTTGATTCACAGTGGATCTCTTCACAGGCAAATGTATTACTAGATTGAATGTTGCCTGGAAAATCGGTAGACTCCAAGTTGTAATCCATGTCGTCACTTCCTGAAAATAATGAAAATATATTTGAAATATTTTTATTTGTTAACTGAAAGCCGATTACATTATTTTACAACTAAGATGACTAAATAATTAATTTCCTTTTAATTTCGAAACGTATTCGAAAATAAAAATGGAGGCTACCATTAAATGAAATTGTGATTTCGTCTTCACTCTTTACATTGATCATCTCGAACAGAACAGGTGTGATACTGGATCCAGTGAAGATTTGAGTGGTACCATGAGATATTAAAGGCGCTGTCAAATTATTAGAGTCACAGGATGTATCTTGAAGTATTTCGGCATCTCTTTCAGTTTCAGGCATGTTAATAATGAAATTATCAAGTTCTGCAATTCATTTCAACCATTTAGAAAAATAATCAAACTCCCTTATTAAGCAATTTAGATTTTAAAATTCCACTAATAGAAAAAGGACAACGTTACCGCGTGTAATGAGATGGGATCTGACTATTGCTTCAAATTTCGATTCAGCGCTAAATGGTTTCTTGGGGGATTTTAGCATTGTGGTTTTAATACTGGATCGCAATTTCTCGTACTGCTTTTGAAATAATTCTGCTTGTTCTAACGCCGCTTTGCATTTCTCCACCAAATCCAAACAGGAATCACAGCATTCTATCCAAACACTCGCATTTCCAAAATGATCACGCAGAAGACAACACGTGGATTCAGGGATCTCCAGAAGCTTCCGCAGCAGGAATATAATTTGCAACTCAGTGTCCCCTTTATCGACTCCTTCTGCAAAAATATTGGCCATTCCACATAATAGTAATATTTATTCCATGAACTAAAAGTTTCTGCGAATGTTACAAATTTTGTAATTACCTTGTTGACAATTGAAGTTTTCGGCAGATGGAAAAGATGTTGAGTTTGCATCCTGCGTTCCAGTTTTCGTGGAAAAGCTCTCTCCGCAACAAATGAGACACCTTTATATTGATCATTCCGAAAGAAGAGAATTTCGAAATTTCTTATGTCTGATGGCAAGACAATTGGTTAGAGAAGCATTAACCTCTTCAGGTCCTTTAATTCTGCACGGGCGATTTCACTCGCGGTTTTTAGAAGCACTTCGTGATTTTAAAAACATTTGAACTTAACTTTTAAAATAACTAAGACGTTTTTTTGTTACTTGTATATCGTCAATTAGGCCATTACGAAAATGCCTAGACAATTGCAAAAATGCCTAGGCAATTTAGTAAAGCAATTATGGAAATGTCTAGGCATTTTCAAAACATTAGAGAACTGTCATTAATGTTCAGCACTCAGCACTGCATCTAAGATGAAAATATTGTCCAGAATTTTGACAATTGATTGGTACACATTCTCCTTAATAATTATAATATTTTATACGCTATGATGAAATGAATTCAGAAAACTTAAATAATACCATTGCAAGTAGTGACAATGGCAATTCTAGCATTATAAATATTATGCAATGAATAAATTATTATAAATGAATTCTCAATAGAGTATTGGGTCTATAATTCTTGAAATTTTTGAATATAATACTGTTTATAATAAACCAAAATGACTTTACCGGAAGTGTACGCTCGGTGAATTGATAAATGTTTTAGCATTACGGGCTCACGTAATATATATTATTGTCCATATACCGAATTCAAAGCTAATCCAATTAAAATGACTGAACTATGTACAGAGTTTCACAACTAATGAAAATTTTCACACATTACACTTATTTAGAAATGTGTAAGTAGAAAAAGGTCTTTACTTTGAAAGTTTTAATTGAATAATATAATTTAGGTTCGTTCTTCTATATACTTCTACATAAAATATGGTTGCAATACTAAAGACATTTCAAGTACATGAAAATCACAAAGATAGCTTTTCTACTTGCAATCTTTTTTGTTTCTTCAAAATCCGCATTTTTCAAAGAATTATTTGACTCCAAATTTGAGTACAACTTGAGTACAACGTACAAATGGCAGAGGACTTTTTATATCTTGGGAATACAATATTAGATATCTAGCCCGCAAAGCAAATCTAAGATTTGCAGGAACGAATCTAGCTTTCAATTTTTATCAATGAAGTTGAACTTTGTTGAAAATACAATTTTTAATGTCTGCACCTTTTGTGCTCTAAGACAAAATTGGGCATACACATAAAGAAGACAAATAAACAGACCATTCGTTTAGAAAAGGAATTTTCCTGTTGTGAAAGAATCAATTTATACATAATAAAATCTTGATATATGTTCCATTAATACGCCACTCACTATAATAATATAATAGAGTAGAGAATAGTGCGTTTTCACATGCAGCAGATCTAGAGTTACGAGTCTGGTGTCAATCCTTGCTGGATGTTTGAATACTTGTGTTGATAGTGTTGAATAAGATATTTCATTTTTAAAGATCCCCAGCGCTTTAAAGTGGAAAGTAGTGACGATCAGCAGGAGCAGTCTTGAACAGGAGCAGGGTTGAGACAAGGACGACGGTTCAATTTTTTTTCCGAGAGTAACTGACCAAAATGAGATCTTTATGAAACAAAAAACTTGAAGAGTGTTGTTTTCTGCTGCGATGGTTTGACAACTCTATTGGCACTTTTTTCCGATTTTTTCGAAAAGCGCCAACATACTTTGTGTTGTTTTCCAAGAGTGTGTCACAGAGAGCTTAGGATGTGAAGAAGTTGTCGGTCCTTTTCCTTAGTTGTGAAAGTCCAGAACTACTCTTTTGCCTTGCTGCCTCTCAAGTCCGCCAGATGCTCCAGTGTAGATTTCAAGATTTGACACGAATCCAGTTGTCGAATCTACTGCTACATTTTTGGATTGAAGGGGCGAAATCTGAAATATTTACTACGTTTCAAGCAGTAGTGACACAACACGAAAGGTTGTGTCACTGAAAATTCTTGTATTGTAGAAAATGAAGTGTTTGACATACTTCATTGGCCAGCTTCTGCCAAATGCGAATTAATTCAGATCGTTAGACAAGGTTATGTGCAGTGACTGTTGTTCACATCCAACACACATTCAACTGTTGCAAAACTCAATTAATGATTTCCGTAGTGATGTGTTGTTAAATTGGTAGATTTAAAACGCCTAACAAATCATACTTTGGTCAATGTACCGATTACGCGGTTTGACAGTTTTATTAATGTGTTACAAATATTAACCCACACATATATAATACTAATGCTACTAACGCTACTAAGGATTGCAAGGAAATGAACGGAAAATTGCTGTTACCTGCATGTGTTCCCTAAAGACATGAGTGCGCGCACAACTTATTACAATATTATTACGATATTCACAGGAGGTAATGCAGACTCATTTCGAGCTCATTGCAGCTTATTATGTTTTCAATCTCTAAAAGATAGTTATATCCCCAAACGTGTTAACTTAACTTAACAGGTATGTGTTGCGGCGTTTGTAGTATGTCGATCATTCCATTAACTCTTGTCTCCGCTTTCATAGTAGCATGGAAATGTCTATGCGGCCTGGAACAGTCATCAAATACACACAGGAATGCGATAAGGATTGAAAGAAATTATTGCACCACATTACTCTGCAGTAAATATTTATCTAAAAGGGGGAATGTGAGGCTGTATGTGACAAAGTTTAAAAGTAATTCATTGTTTCCGAAAAACCTGGAAATGATAACTTTTCTGGGTAGTGCAGCGCTCCGAAGGTTTCTTGATTGACCATTTCCCACCCAATTTTGTTGGACACCTGGGAAATGTGGGGAATGTGGGAAATATGGGAAAACCGGGAAATTTCTGGGAAATGAAAAAGTCCTATGGGAAATGAATCGCAGTGGCTACCGAGACTTTCCGCGGCTAGTCTCATGTTTATTCAAATAAAATCTTTGCTGATGGAGCAGAATCATATTTGAAAATGAAAACTTTTCTCTATTTTCGTGTTTATTTGTCCTTTCAGATTAGATTAACATTAGAATTAGAACATTGATATGATTTCCTTTTCCTTCCTTATGATGTCAAACTTATTTATCTTATTTCTTCTTCCAGATGCCACAACACAAAAAATGCATCTAAAAAGAAAAATAGCTTTGGCTATTGATGCCCATTGTATTTTCAATTGGCAGTCAGCCTTTAAGAGTTGTGTTTAACTATTAGGAAATCAATTTTGTTACCACGTTGTCACTTATTGTCACAAGAATCATCAAAACATTCATTTATTTATTAGGCTAGGCTAAAGTTACAGAAAATTCTTAGTTATCAAATAGACACTCTTGCTGTATGTTGTTGTAAATAATACAGAGAACGGTGATGAGACTCAATGATTAAAGGGCAACTTGTAGTGTACGTTGCCGTCAACAGTGAGATTAAGACAAGACACTCAATGACTTCGTGTTACTAAATGCTGTTTACGAAGCAGCTTTTAGTGTTTTTGTAAGCGTCCGTTCATTTCCCATTCATTTCCCAATTTCCCACCCAGTAGAAAATTTTGCTTCCCACATTTCCCAGTGGGAAATGGGAAGACTTCCCACTTTTTCATTTCCCACTCGAAGGCCTGCAAAGAATCCAATGAAATGAAATGGTTGAAATGGCATAACTTCCAACTTCCCGTAGGTAATTAAAGTCAAAGCTTAATCCGACCTAAAATATTTTATGTATAATAATAAAAAGTAGGTTAGTATAATAAGTAAATTTAATAAGTAATAATAAATTTCAAATGTAAGTTCTACCTGCTGACAATCCGGCGACTTTGGTAAGGTGAATTAGGCACTCTGCACAATATTGTAGTATTCCAAGTGAACTCTGACGTCTGACAAGTACTCTAAGCCAATACGCAATATTTCATCCTTTATCGCCTGAAAATACGAACATTGATCTTCAGTTTGTGTATTTCAGTCCGCTTTAATAAATGTAATTAATAATGAAAATATTTCACTATTTTTTAGCGTATTTATTAGCTATTACTCGCTCTTTATGGTCTTGGTTGCATACCTCCTTGTTCGTAGAGCAATTACTAGTTTATGAGATTGCTGTCCATTTCACTTGGTTAGGTTCTCCATGTTTATCAAGACGGGGCCTAACGCCTTTACGGTGAGGAGCAGTTTTTTTTGCTCGTCTTACTTGAAGACCAGTTCCGAAGAAAAAATGACGACAATTACGTTGGGATAATGTAGGACCGTTAGTATCAAAATTTTTTCCATTAGGCACGGAATGATCTTCGAAGCAAGGTTTGCTTCTTTCCTGTAATTATAATACTACCTTACTACGAAGAACATTACCCTTAAATGATCCTGTTCAACGTTGAAGATGGTCCATTGGTTGTAAAGTTAAAACATCACCTATGGAATACAACTTCTATTCTTAACAGACAATAACAGATAATAAATAGTTAGGTATGAAAAGTTCTATCTAAGTATAAAACTTTTTATAAGGGGAACATTCTTCCAAAACCTTTTTAGGTGTATTAGAACGAGCCAAAGCCAATTACGGAGCAGGGGTTCACGAAGTCCTTCTACATAATACACTGTTAGCGTGCCAGCAATCTTCACCGGACAGCAAATCCTCTCTGTCCATTGGCAGAGCGTCCCTTGTAACCTGGAAATTAAAATAATAATAGCAAAAAAGTATTAACAAAACTAGCAGATAATAAAAAACTATTAACTACTTTATGTTTCAGCCTGCCAGTGTTGACATATTTTAATGACTTTAATTGACTTTCTGGGCTTCTAGTAAGTGTAAGTTAATTTTTCTTCGGCTATTGTCTTAAACGGGATTTATTTTAATTTATTTAATTAAAGAATTTAAAGGACAGTATTGTGTAGTGGAAGAAACTATGCTTGAATTCAGCGGGCAGAAAATCCACGAAAGTCAAACTTAGCGTTTTTTGCACAATACAATACAACACATACCATAAACCACCTGTGGAAGCACACTCACTTGATTCCTTACCAAAGAAAATGACCCCATGTAGGTCCAAAACATTACTCTGAAGTTAGCAATATACCGCTTGGACAATTTGCTTCGCGCAGATAAATGTGGATGAACATTACCAAATTGATGCACCGGTAAATTACCATTTAAGAGTAAGGTTAATTCAAAATATTGAATAAATATTCACATGCTGAAAAACAAAAAACGACTTTAGGGTTATTCTGATGGCAATATAAAAATCAAACCGATTACCGCAGAATTAAACTACGTCTGTGTTCCCACGGCTTATTTTACCTGCCCCTGTAAATGCCCTTCCCCACTTTATAAGAATAGTAATAACCATAGTAATTAAGTCGCTTAGGACAATTTATTTTATTGGCCGATATTTTGAGGTACACTTAAATTCAAGTCTTATTATTTGTATACGAGACAGGAACGCTTTCCTAACATAAATATATTTCATTTTTTGCAGTTATTTTATGAGAGAGATCATATATACGAGGTTTATACCACCTTAAGGATGTTTTGAGGCTTTGAGGGGAACCGCCTGGTCCCCAGCCCCTGGAAGGCAGGGATTACTAAATAAATAAGATTTTTATATGACCAGAGTGAATTTAATTATAAGGCATTACAAGATATGTATAAATTTGTAAAAATACGACGACGAACCCACCAGGCCACCGATCCTACAACTCCTACGACTGTGGCCACCCCAATTCCTACAGCCACTCTTGCTGCGAAAGTCCATCCGTCTTCTAATACACCTTTATATTTAGAATAGAATAGAAATAAAAATAATAAATGAAATAAAAATGATATCGATGATAGTTTACTGTTCTCCACGTGGACTGTGGAGGTGGAGCACATGACAGGGGTAATGGGGGAGGTGGGCGAAAGGTGAGGCAAGCATCCTTCTCCTTTCATCGAGAAAATGTTTTCCCCATCGGAGAATTCCGGTGAAGTTGCACCCGCTACTTTACGACCAAACGCAAAGTTTGGACAAACATGCTTCGCAACTAAAAAAATCTATAATTGAATTTAAATATAGAAGCCAAAATATAGAAATTAATAAATTATAGGAATTTTGTTATTAAATTCAATCAAATAGGATTTTTCGGCGACCAAAATGTCGAATGACTGATGCACACGAGAAAAGTGCAGAAAACAGTTACACGTTATCCAAGCGTGACAGATGACAGTCCCCGCTTAAAGTACTAAATACCCTTTAGCTTCAATGTGCAAGTAGTTTTCATCTTGCAACAATACTATTATTGTGACGCAGTAAGCTTCTGTAAATTTTCAGGATGTGTCTTCCTGTCTGCCTATGCATTTGTTTGTCTGTCTGTCAGTGTGTTTGCCTGTCTGTAAATTTCTCACCAAAAGGAGAAATCTCAGAAGGGTTGAACCGGTTAGGGTCATACAGCTACTCATCTTCAACAGCCTAGAGGTCACGATATGGTTTCAGAAAAGACAGTACCGTTTTGGCATCCTACTCATTCGGCGCACACCCTTCGAAACTTCATCCAAAATGCACTTCAGCATTCCCTTTACCTGAAGCACCTCACGGGTTTCCCGGACAGTCTTTTCCATCTTGGAAAAACACAGTACGTGCATCACACAAAAACAATTCGCCGGACGAACAAACTTCTCCGCCAATTCACATTGAGGAGGGCGACACTGTAAGTCCATAGTAGCCACACACATCAATCGAGGAGCCCTGGGAGCTCTATGCCGAATTACTTTGGGCACCGGCACGACCTCCACATCATCCGGACCTTCATTTTCCACAATCGGAGCGTCCATCAGAGCCTTCAACTCGCTCTCACCGATATCGGGCACTTAAACTCTAGCCACATTACGGCTACGCAAACAGATCTTACCACATTCAATCACCATTCTAACTACTATACCTGACACTACAATAAAACTATGAAAAATGAAAGAATATGAAAAAATGGAAACGATCAAGAAACTAATATGCAACAAAATGAAACAAAAATTACACGAAATCTCCACCAAAATCAACCAAAAATCCAAAAAACGCACACAGCAAATCGCAACTAAACCGTCCTTAAGCAAAAAACAAGCAAGTTTGACCATTAAGCGGTTTTATTCATCTCGATGTTTGCATTTACTACCAGCGCAAGGACATAAACGCAAACCTCCGTGTCACTTCACCCCAAATGAGACTTACCATAGCTTTACTATGACTTTTATGGGAAACGTAAAATTAATGTATGTATGGATTAATGTATGTAATTATTTAGGTATCAGCTCTTAAGACTAGTTATTTAGTTATTATATAATACCAGTGATTAGGCCACATTAGCATTAATTAGTATAATATACTATAGGTTAATATAGGTTACTATAATTTAGTATTAGTTAGTATAATTTACTTAATTGTAATTAATTAATTTGCATGATATTAGATAATAATTTTGTCTGCTGTGCCATCCCCCACAGCGGAAGCAGCAACAGGGTACCCTACAGGTAAAGGAAAACTTAAATAATATCATTTATTAGTCAAAATTTAAAAAAATTACTTGACGTTGATTATGGAGCCTTAGAAGCAGCCCGCACCTTGCTAGCCCCTTGCATTAACAGCTGCCGTCGCTCTCTTCTTTTTCTGGAGGCGCCAGAAAAGAGCTGTCCCGGCTTTCAACGTTGAGGCCCCCGAACCGGATGCCGAGGATCCTCCAGAGCAGGACTCATCCAACCCCGAAGATCTCGCTGAGCCGGAAGAGGATCCAGGACCTGCTCTACGCTCACGCTCCCGTAGGCAAACGCTGCAAAGGGGGCCTAGATATCCCTGTTTCCCCTTGGGGCTATATTTAAACCCCTGAGGGGGTCATAGGCCTTAATTAGTTCTCTCTCTATCCTCCCAATCTTTATTTTATTTTTAACACAGTGGTGTTACAATTAAAACAAATAAAAGGTAAGTCACCAAAATGGTTTGCTAATTACAAAGCAGATGCCTACCCAAGTTCATTGTCAAACACAACTGGGAGTATTTAATATTTTAACAATAGTGGAGCCACTTAAGAAAAAAATTAAATATATTCCAATTTTTCCAGTTTTTTTTGGTCGAGAAACAAGTCGACCCAACGACAAGTTTCTAATAATAAGCACAAAGAATAACTATGATGAAATCAAAGACAATTTCGTGGATCAATTGAAATGGGGATTGACGAATGCAATTTATTTTATGGTCATCAATTCTGAGGACGAAATTGAAGTACTAACAGTGTCAATATTCACCAAAGAGTTTGCAAGCTTGATTTCACAACATCACAAGAACTACAGTGAGGAATCTCAAGAAAAGGTTTACACAGAAATCTTCATAAAAAATGTATCCTAACAATTGATGTGCATATTCATGCCACACTGAAATGCCCGTCATCGTCACCGTGCGTTCTTATTAACAAAAGATTGTTTGAAAAATGCATTCGTCGTAGTGTACGGTATCCACTGATAGAGGTAATGGCTGCTTATTTAAATTTCACGTCTGTCTACAGAAGAAAATCTGGGTTTGGTGCTATTAAAAAAATTTTGTGGCTGGATATCTCCAGAAAACCCTTACGCAAATTTATTTGAGTACAAGAGGACAACAGTTATATATCTAACATTCCCTGGGGAATGGAGATTTATCTACTGTGTAGACAAAGAGACTTATTACGATAAGCCGCTGTCTATCTGGCTGTGTATAATGGACGTGAGTACATGGCTATTGTTGCTAATCTGTTGTCTTTTAGGCAACGCACTAATATTTCGATTCTCAAAACAAAAACTGACTTTTGAATCTATTAGTAACATCTTCTTTTCCGCCATTGCCATTCTTCTCAGACAAAACCACAACCAAAGGAAACTCCTCCTCTACGGAATTCTCTGTTTGGTGTTAAATATGCTTTTAACCAGTATGAGAGTTACATTACAAATGAAGTTGTTGCTCCTGTGGACAAAAAAAGAATGAACAATTTCAATGAACTAATTCTGAATAATTATAAAATAGTTTCTTTCATTGGATATCTAATTGAAGGAATGAACCAAAGTCAAGGATATTCTGCAGTTCATCCTTATTTCGTAGAATATGGTATTACGGACAAAGAAAGCTCGGGTGTTTATTTTGACGATACTGATAAGTTAAATGTGACATCATATAATAAAATAACTTAAACGTGTTTGGCAGACACGAAACTTAATCTATTTTTCTATTAAGTTTGGAAATCCACTTCTGAATTAAACCTCTACCCAGTACAACAAAAGCTTCTATTATTGAAATGTATTGGAACAGTGGAACACGGAAATCGCCAACCCATTTCATGGATGTATATTGGATGTTTTCAGGTATGAACATCTGCATGTTGTCCAAGAACTGAATGAAATGGGACTAATCGACCTTATGCGACGACTTAGATATTTCTACCCTAAAGTTTTCAGGTTCTTCAAGGAAAAAAAGCATTCCGAAGGAGAATTTCGGAGCCTTAGCTTTGACATGAAAATTGGTACAATTTTTAATGTACTGGGATATCTGGTCATTATTCCTATTTTTGTATTTCTACTTGAAAAATATTTGACTTTAGTCTTTCGAAATATACTTGCTGTTTATATTTTTGGCTATATTTCAGCGATAGATAATCTAGGTGTATGAAACTTTGTGTGGTTTGTTTATTATGCGCTATAATGTACAATCTATTTTGAAAATGAGCTGAAATTAATGTGAAAGCAATGTCTCTAAGTTCGATTAAAATAAGTTTTCACTTTTTGTCCAAAAGATTCAAAATATTTTTGATAATAATAAAGCATTTTTAATTGTTTATTAGTATGGCTTATTTTTCATCAAAATAATTGTTAATTATCATAAAGTGCAATTGCATACTGTAAATAGTTGTTTGGTTTTAATGGCTTAAAATACCACCGATGGTTTTTGGTCAACCAATACTTCTACAACTTATCTTTATATTGGAAGCGTAATCAAAAAAGTTGTAAATAATTCACGGAATGTGAAAATTTTAACTTATTTCTATTAATTATTTCTATTAATTTGATGAAATCTCAAAATAAAGTAAATAAATTGTCGAATTAAGGAGAATTTAATAAATTTAATGATTCATTTAATATGTATTTACACATTCAGAGTAGTAAAAACAGAATATTTGGATACCTGGTTTACTTAGCAGTTGCATTTGCAACAGAAAGCAAATTCCACCTGAAAGTGAACAGTGTAAGTAGTTACTTGTGCACATGAAGTATTTTAGGTATGTATATTTGTTAATAATAGATTCTGTCCTTTCATTTCTTGAGTGGGACCAATTCATATAATATTATGTTGACAATTCTCAGAAATGGTCCCAGGGCAGGGGTTTAAGAATAGCTTTTAGGTAATAGAAAGTAATTTCACTGGCAAAGAAGCCTGTTGTATGTTATTCTCTTATTGCTTCTTGACTAATCGTAGATTAGGAATTGCTTCGTTCAATTTATTTTGTTTCTTCAAAATTGTATTTTTCAGTTTTTAGTGTCTTTGCAGTATTTTACAAACGAGTAATTATATAGCCTTTTGGAATACGCGAATACTAATAGACGACAGGATTCTTAATATATCAAGATTTGTAGCTCCTATTTACGGAAACACAAACGTAAGCTACTAATAAAATTATATAAAATTTAATTATTTTTGTATTTTTATTACTTCTTTTTAAATTTCCTTTTTAAACACAAATTCTGGAGAGATTTATACGTGATCAGCTTTATCTTGGCAAAAAATACTACATGAGTGGTCAGAATAGAAAAGTCAAATATTTTCCAAATATTATGAAAGTATATTTTTTCGTGAAACCATATTTTTGTTTTTTTTTTAAATAGGATTAGAAACATTAAAATATGGCAGATGGATTAAAGAAACGGAAAAGGGGTCACGAGGAGTCAAAAGGAGATTTGAACATTTTCGAATGGAACATTGTCAATTTTACACAAACCTTCAAAAACAAAAGAGACAATGAGAAAATGACATCGCCAGTGTTTGTTGGGAAATCCATCGATCTGCCGAATAGTTTCTGGAAAATAGTAGTGTTGTTTAAGGACAAAAATGATGACGCAGAGGAAAAGCACCTGGACATCTATTTAACATTGACCAAGGAATTAAATCGCCACAATCCTGTTGTAAAAGTCATGTCTGAATATTTCCTGTTGGATAGAAATCAAAAGGAGGTAACTAATCGTAAAGAAGAGAGTGTGGATGAATTCGGAACTGAAAATAAGAACTGGGGCTTTTCTGCAATGGCCGCCCATTCTGAGTTGTTCAATGGACATAGCGGATATTTAGATGACGATATGCTGCGTATTCGAATTAAGGTCTGGATCCAGAATGGAGAGACAAATGCAGTAGGTTTCAGAAAACCCTGCACAAATCAGCTACACAAAAATTTAAATCAGTTGCTCGATTCATCTAAATTTACGGATGTCGAGATAGTGGCCGAAGATTCAACTTTTAAGGCATACAAGGGCATTTTGTCCTGTCGGAGCCCAGTTTTCGAAGCAATGTTTCAGAACGACATGAATGAGTCTCTAACAAATACTGTAAAAATTGAGGAATTCAACGGAAAGACTGTCAAAGGAATGCTCCAGTTTATCTATTCGGGAAATGTGGAAGAGGATTTTATGGAATTACTCAAAATTGCAGAGAAATACCAACTGGACGAATTGAAAGAGGCGTGCACTAAAGCAGCCATTTTGAAAATGTCCGTTGAAAACGTCATTGAACTTTTAATTTTAGGAGATATGCATAATGCTCCGGAGTTGAAATACAGAGCTATGGCTTACATCAATAGCAACAAAGCGAATCCCATGTTTTCTCAGGGAAAAGAGCTTGGAGGTTTTGAAAAGTTTGTGAAAGAACATCCTATGCTGGTTTTTGAAATGTATCAAAACCTTCGAAATAACGATGTGGATGTGCACCATTCAGGAAAATCCAATGAAACAATCGAAGAGGTCACAAGATTCACAACAAATTACTAATAGTTGGAAAATGTTCATAATAATGTCCAAATAATGCATATATGAACAATTAATTAATTTCTACCTTTTAAAAGTTATATTTTATACACTTTGACGCATAGTCAAGAAAATGTAAATAGTTACTAGCAATGAAAATTTTAACATTTATTATCTCTAATAATTAAATTAAATCTCAAGAAAAATACTGAATTAAGAATTTGATGAAAATATTTTGGAAGAAATTACCAATCTGCGACTGCAAGTATATTTGGTGATTAAAGCTCGAAAAGTTTTTCTGTAACTCCTAAAATCTATACTGTTTCTTTATTTAACAGCATTTAATTAATACAGCAGTTAAATTAATTAATTAACAGTTAATTAATAACAACCACATTATTAATTACTTTTATATGCTCATATGCACTATGATGGAATGTATTCAGAAACTGGAAATAATTAATACATTGCCAGCAAATGAAATTTCAATATCATAGATTGTAAAAGAATATGCAGCTTTTATCAAGTGCAATATAAATAAATTTCATCCAAAAGTTGTGTCGCATTAATAAATTTTAATATTTTTTAAGTTGAATATAATTAAATAATAGAACGATGCAATTTTTGGAAGAGGCATTTTGTCTTTTGAAAACATTATTGTAAAATTCTAGCATAACTGTTACATTGATATTATATTACATGTATAGGTATATTGTAGATAATATTTTTTCTGAAATTGAAACTCAAATCTTAAACATAACCACGCCCTTGCGATCAAGTCAAAAATATTCAGGTTTGAAAAGGAATTAACTATCAAATGGGAATGAGAATCGAACAGGAGTCTACCACAGTTAGTTTCCATTTTATGAAAACTGCAAATGAATGGAGAAATAAAATTACTTTTACATTCATTTAGTCTTTAAAGTGTTATGCATCATTATTATTACTAATACGGTTGCATTTGGCAACTTTGGGCCGTTTACTGAACTCTGAAAGTAGAAATGTAAAAGTTGGCTACATTTTATTGCATCCATAACGGTATTATACCAATGGCAATAAATTAATGATAATCTGCATGAAAATGAAATATGCTACTCGATGAATCTTTTTTTCTTTCTCATCTTGAGCATAAATACCAGAGAGATTTATAACTAGGTCGATTTTCTGTTGACAAAAATATCTTATTCCAACGGCAAAAAAATAAATTAAACATTTTCTTGAAGCAGGAAATTATAGAAACAAACCTTGATTTACAATGCTGTGCTTAGTTCAATTCAACTGTCAAATACTACAATAAGATAGTGTGGTGCATATCGTCTGCCATCTGCAATAGTAAGTCATAATCAATAA
This sequence comes from Yoshiicerus persimilis, assembly GCA_020352615.2. Lineage (NCBI taxonomy): Eukaryota > Metazoa > Arthropoda > Collembola > Entomobryomorpha > Tomoceridae > Yoshiicerus > Yoshiicerus persimilis. Next base: position 6,772,585 of record CM036940.2, on the reverse strand, counting down.
GGAATACTGCCTGGGGCAATACTATTTGAATACTTGTGCTGAGTTTTGAATTGAGTTGAATAGATTTTTCTAACGCTTACCTCAAAGGGACAGTTGAAAACTAAGTTTATCAAAGGTAAGTTGAAATCGGTATTTAGCATTTAGTTTGTTAAAATTGAAAAACGAAGGATGTAATTTCTTGTAAAGGGAGTTCATCTTTTGAAAATATACTAGGATTTTGAACAATGTATTGAAAAGTCACCCAATTCGGTAGTACATGATGAAAAAATCGTTTTCCAATATCTGACATTTGAATTTGTGACGAATTTCTATGTAGGCATATTGTTCTTCTGGATTAGCAGTATTTCAAAATGACATCTGAAGTAAGGCGGAATAGGGGCAGTTTGGAGTCAAAAGGAGATTTGAACATTTTTGAATGGAACATTGCTAAATTTAAAAAAGCTTTCGAAAAGGCATGTGATGGTAAGAGATGGATATCTCCAGTCTTTGTTGGGAAATCCGTCGACCTGCCGAATAGTTTCTGGCGAATGGAAGTAGTGCCTAATGTTAAAGTTGGACAGCAAAAGAACTTCGGTGTTTTTTTAAATTTCAGCAAAGAATTAAATGCGCACAATTTTGTTGTAAAAGTAAAGTTTGCATTTTCTCTGCTGGATAGAAATCAAAAGGAAGTCTCTACTCGAGGGGACGAGACTGTAATTGAATACGGAGCTGAACATAGGAGATGGGGGGCCAAATGGCAACCATTACTCAGTTGTCTGATCTCAACAACCATTATTTGGATGACGATATCCTTCGTATTCGAATTAAGGTCTGGATCCAGAAAGAAACAATAAATACGCCACCATCCAAAAAGCCCTATACAGATCAGCTACACAAAAACTTAAATCAGTTGCTCGAATCATCCAAATTATCAGACGTGGATATTATGGTAGAAGGTGAAAATTTGAAGGCACACAAGAATATCTTATTATATCGTAGTCCAGTCTTCGCTGCAATGTTCCAGAACGACATGATTGAATCTTCAACCAACATTGTCAAAATTGAGGACTTCAGTTCTAAGACAGTCAAAGGAATGCTCGAGTTTATCTACTCCGAAAGTGTAGAAAGCGTTGATGAAGATTTCATCGAATTACTGAAAATTGCAGAGAAATACCAACTGGAAGAATTGAAAGTGGCTTGCACTAAGACAGCGATTTTGAAAATATCCGTTGAAAATGCCATCGAGCTCTTAATTTTAGGGGATGTGCACAATGCTCCGGAATTGAAATTGAGGGCTATGGCTTTCATCAACAGCAACAAAGCTAATCCAATGTTTTCTAGGGGAAATCCGAATGGAGCTTTGGCAAATCTTGCAAAAGAACATCCCATGCTGCTCTTGGAAATGTATCAAAATGTTCGAAATAACGACGTGGATGTACACCATTCAGGACAATTCAACGAAACAATCGAAGAGGTCACTAGATTTATTACAGATGCTTAAAAGAATGAAAAATTTACTTATTTTGTTCAAGATTTTCGCTAAAATGACCAATTAATTAATTTCCGCCTCCTAAAAGTATAATATTTGATATAATGTCCACTTGTATTATAAAAAAACTGTAAATAATTTACGGACAGTGAATAACAATTCCTATATATAAGCTAAATAGATTAAATCCGGATATAATACCATTGGAATGTTGAATTCAGAGAATTCTCATGCAACTTTCTTTGCAGGAACTACGATTGTAAGTATAAGTGATGAAAATTAATTACTCCTAATAATAATAACATTTTATGTTCTATGATTATGATCAAATGAATTTGGAAATTGTAAATAGTGCCATTGCAAGTAGTGACAATTTTATCATTACAGATACTATGCACATTATCTATTATCTATTACTTACAACACAATGAAATAAACACAACACACAAATGTCGAAAGAGTATGCGGTTAATAGTTTTTGTAATTTTTGAATTGAATGCTTTTATAATAAACCAGGATGGCTGTACCAAAGTTGTATGCTTGCTGTATTCATAAATACTTTAGCATTACGCACAGTTACATAATATTATTATTCATATGCCCAATTCAAAGGTAGTCCATTTAAAATACGTTTCATAACTAATGCACTTCTTCACATATCATAATTTATTTATTTAGAAATATGGATTTGTAAATGTAAAAAGTTCATTGCTTTGAAAGTCTTAATTGTAAAAAATTATATGCCTCTACTTGCAATCTTTTTTGTTTCCCACAAATCCATATTTTTAAAGAATTTTTTGCAGTGACTATAAACAAGAGTAATTTTCGTTTTTCAATACAACGCATTATTAAATTGCATTTTTTAGACATCTAAGGAGTACATTACAAAAATAAATATTTTTCCGTTATGAAAGTATTTGTATTGTAAATTACTAAGTAAATTTATACATAAAATCTGGATTTGTGTTTCATTAATACGCCACTCACTCTAATAATATATTATTAGCGTTAGCTTATTGCGTTTTCACATGCAGCAGATCTGGAATAACGAGTATGCCGTTAAAAGTTTTATCTGTTCTGCTGGAAGCGATGTTTGAAGATTTGTGGAATTAAAGTGGTTGGAGTTAAGTGGCTGCAAGGAAAAGTTGTTGGAGATTTCATTTAGCAAAGGTAAGTTACTTTTGTTTTACTGACTAGTGTGACTACAGAACGGTTGAACGGTCCAAGGACAACAAATGACAATAATTATATTACTAGTTTAAATTAAGTTACAATTATTTTCTATTTTTCGACGACGACCAGAAATAAAACCTTTGATTGAAAAGTATAGTATTACACGTGTATGAAATCCCGATTTGTTTGTGTTCAATTCAGGTACCATTCACTATAATAAAATAGTGTGGTGTATATCATCAATAGTGCGTTTATAAGAATATATTATAAGAAGTAATAAAGGCTATATCCGTGCTGAATGCGATCTTTGAAAACTTGTGTTGATAAACAGTAAAGTTCAAAATATTAACATTTTTAAAGATTCCAGTGCTTACTTAAAGGCGACAGGGACAGTTGGCAGGAGCAGTCTTTAACAAGGTCAGTTGAAATCTGTATAATTTGGCATAGGTATTTAGTATTTTGTATGTTAAAATTGATGAACAAAAGATGAAATTTTTGGGAGAGGCAGTTTGTCTTTTGAAAATATTATGGTATTCTGACATTTTGAATAATCTGTCTTTTGAAACTGGTAATTTTTCACATAGGAATATTATACATCAAGGAGACTTAAGATTGGAAGCCTTTCAAAATGTCAGATGAAGTGAGAAAACGGAAAAGGGGAACCGAGGAGTCAGAAGGAGATTTGAATATTTTTGAATGGAGCATCGCTAATTTTAGGGAAGCTTTCGAAAACGCAAGTGACGGTTTCAGTTGGACATCTTCAGTGTTTGTTGGGAAATCCGCCGACTTGCCGAACAGTTTCTGGCAAATCCGAGTGTGTCCCAAAGGCGTCAATGGAGAGCTTGGGAAACAGAAATACTTGGGCCTTTATTTAGTTTTCAATCAAGAACTAAATGCACACAATCCTGTTGTAAGAGTAAAGGCTGAAGTTTCCCTGCTGGACAGAAATCGCAGAGTAAAGTCCACACGAGGGGGTACGAATGTACGTGAATTTGGAGCTATTATTAGAAGGGCGTTCCCTAAAATGGCAACCCATACTCAGTTGATTGATGGCAACAATCATTACTTGGATGACGATATCCTGCGTATTCGAGTTAAGGTCTGGATCCAGAATGAAGAAACAAATGCAGCCATATCCAAAAAGCCCTACACAGATTTACTGCACAAAAATTTAAATCAATTGCTTACGTCATCTCAATTTTCAGACATGGATATTTTGGTAGAAGATGAAACTCTGAAGGCACACAAGGCTATCTTGTCCTGTCGCAGTCCAGTTTTCCAGGCAATGTTCCAGAATCACATGACTGAATCTTCAACCAATATTGTTAAAATTCCGGACTTCAAAAGTAAGACTGTTAAAGGAATGCTCGAGTTTATCTATTCGGGAAGTGTAGAAAGTGTTGATGAAGATTTCAGAGAATTACTCAAAATTGCAGAGAAATACCAACTGGAAGAATTAAAATTAGCTTGCACTAAGGCAGCGATTTTGAAAATATCAGTGGAAAATGTTATTGAACTTTTGATTTTGGGGGATTTACAGGGGGCTCCTGAATTAAAATATAGGGCTATGGCTTTCCTTAATAGCAACAAAGCGAATCCCATGTTTTCTCAGGGAAATAAGAATGGAGTTTTTCATAAGTTTGCGAAAGAATATCCTCTGCTGGTTTTTGAAATGTATCAAAACATACGAAATAACGATGTGGATGTGCACCATTCAGGAAAATCCAATGAAACAATCGAAGAGGTCACTAGATTTGCAACAGATTTAAATGATTAAAATTTCTGGAAAATGTATCTTGTAAGTGGGCACTAACACTATGATGACCAATTGATTTCGACCTCCTAAAATTGTAATAATTGATACAATGACCACGTATATCCCAAGAAAACTGTAAATAATTAACGAACAATGAACAACACTTATTATCCATTTGCTAATTAAATTAAATCTCAGAATAAATGAATTGTATTGTTGAATTGAAAGAGGAATGAGGAATCCAGTGTAATTTGCGTTTGAAAAAGTTACTGCGATTGTAAGTTTCATTGATTAAAACTGTTTCGAATACGTTTTAGCGAGCCAGAGGCTCACTTATGGAACCGTGTTGTCTGTCCGTATGTACGTACGTATGTACGTATGTACGTATGTAAACACCATAACTCTTGAAGGCATTGACCGATTTGGATAAAACCTCGGATTTGGACTCATCTCGACCTAGTTAGGAACCCTATTTAAAATGGGCGTGGTCACCCCACCACGTTCGGAGTTAACGCGCGCTCACTTTATAAGCAATAAGATATGAAAATGGGGTTTTGGGTACTGAAATATCTTACACCGCTTCTAGTAGTTTGTTAGCGGGATAGTAAAAAATATTTTACACCGCTTCCACCTTATATTGAATAAGACAGTCAATTAGGGTTTTTAGGTGTAAAATATAGTTTGTGGATGTGTCCACTTTTGGGAAGCGGTATACTCATAATTTTGGATGCCTTTTATTATATGAAGCGGTAAGCTAACTTTTTGGGTGTTTCCCACTTTATGAAGCGGTAAGCTAACTTTTTGGGTGTTTCCCACTTTATGAAGCGGTAAGCTAAATTTTTGGGTATTTCCCACTTTATAAAGCGGTAACCTAACTTTTTGGGTGTTTCCCACTTTATGAAGCGGTAAGCTAACTATTTGCGTATTTCCCACTTTATGAAGCGGTAAGCTAACTTTTTGGGTATTTCCCACTTTATGAAGGGGTAAGCCAACTTTTTAGGATGATATTGGAAGCATTCATTATTTATATGATAACCATTTAATTTAGCCCCAGTTTCTGTAAAGACACAATTAATTCCCTTTAACCCTCTGGCTCGCTTTATGTTACGGCTTGGCGATGTTTTTATGTTAAGATCCAATAAAGTATGCAGTTAATTAAATTGTTCTCCTAATGCTAATTATGTTTTATGAACTATGATCAAATGCATTCGGAAATTGTAAATAATGCCATTGTAATTAGTGCCAATTTTAGCATTACAGATATACATTTATTATTTATGATCTACACCACAATTAAATCTTAAAAGTATCGGGTTAATAATTTTTCGTAATTTTTGAATTAAATATTGTTGATAATAAACCAGGATGGCTTTACCAGAAATGTATGATTGCTGAATTCATAAATATTTTATAGCACTACGCACACTTACACAATATTATTATCCATTATGCCGAATTTAAATGTAACGCATTTAAAATTACTTAACTGTAAGGTTTTCATAACTATAACTAACGTATTTTTCCAAAAGAGTAATATACGTTTTTGAATACAAGGTATTAATAAATTGTAGGGGATATTTTGACATCTTTGGTGTACAAAAATAAATATTTTCATGTTATCAAATCTTGATATGTGTTTCTTAATACGCCACTCAGTATAATAAAATAATAGCGTGGTACAGTGCATTTTCTCGTGCAGCAGATCTGGAATAGCAATTCCGCCGCCAATAGTTTAAGAGTTTTATCTGTCCTGCTGGTAGCGGTATTTGAAAAGTTGTGGATTAAAATTCTTTCAAGAAAAGCCAAGTGCTCTTAACTACAAGGAAAAGTTGCTGGACATTTTATTTAGCAAAGGTAAGTAGAAATGTGTATTTTGTACTGCTGTTGGAAAATAAATTAAAAAATTATTAATAAAGCTTCGAGCAGTTTTTTAAAACATTCGTAATGATTTCTTAGTAGCTTTATGAACATCGTCTTTCGACGGTCATATTTAACATTTCAATCTGTGATGATTTTTTCTGTAGGTAAATTACACGGTGGATATTTCCCAAATTGGTGACATTTCCAAAATGTCTGATGGATCGAGAAAACGGAAAATGGACAATGTGGAATCAGAAGGAAATTTGAATATTTTTGAGTGGAATATTGCTAGTTTTACCGAAGCTTTCAAAAAGACCACCGACGGTGAGAAATGGATATCACCAGTCTTTGTTGGGAAGTCCACCGGCCAGCCGAATAGCTTCTGGTATATATTAGTGTACCCCAAGGGGATAGAAGAAAACGCAGAGGGAAACCATTTGGCAGTTTATCTAGTAATGAGCAAGAAATTGAATCAAAGCAATCGTGTTATTAATGCCAAGTATAAGATGTGCCTGCTAAACAGAAATCAGCAGGTATGTAATACACGTAATGCAGACAGGATTGAGAAACTTGGAGGAAAATACCTCAGTTGGGGATTTAGTGCACTGGCAACCCATTCTGAGTTGTTCGATAACAACAATGGATTTTTGGATGACGATATTTTACGCATTCAAATAAAACTATGGATCCTGAATGACGAAACAAATGCAGTTGCTCCTAAAATGCAAAATAAGGATAAACTACACAAAGATTTTGGTCAATTGCTCGAGTCATCTGAATTTTCAGATGTCACCATTGTAGCAGAAGGATGCATTTTGGAGGCGCATAAGAATATCTTGTCCTGTCGCAGTCCGGTGTTTGCTGCAATGATCAAGAGTAACTTGTCAGAGTTTCCGACCAGCGTTGTAATAGTTGAAGATTTCAGTTCCAAGACAGTCAAAGGAATGCTCCAGTTTATTTATTCGGGAAATGTGGAAAGTGTTGATGATGATTTCATGGAATTACTAAAAATTGCAGAGAAATATCAACTGGGAGATTTGAAAGAGGCGTCTATCAAGGCTGCAATTTTGAAAATGACTGCTGAAAACGTTTTCGAACTTTTGATTTTGGCGGATATGTACAACGTTCCGGAATTGAAACTCAGGGCTATGGCTTTCATCAATAGCAACAAAGCCAATCCCCTGTTTTCTTCTGGAAATGAGAATGGAGCTTTTGAAAAACTTGCGGAAGAGCATCCGAAACTACTCTTAGAAATGTACAAAAATCTTCGAAATAATGACGTCCGAGTGCATCATTCAGAAGAATCTACTGAAATACTCGAAGAGGTCACCAGATTCACAAGGAATGTAAAACATTAAAATTGCTTCGGATATTTTGGATGTGGGATTACTACTTAAGAACTGGTTTAGAAGGTCCTTCAAGTAATTAATTCTTGTCTTATGAAAGTTGTAATAATATCTTATGCATAATTTATTACTTTAAATTTATTCAAAGAAAACGGTAAGGATTAATTATTAACAGTTTAGCATTTTATGGCTCTCATAATTAAATTAAAATCTCAAAATTAACAAAATAGAATTGTTGAAATCAGGAGAATTAAGAGACTACGATTACAGAGTGATTAAAAGTGAAGCGCTTTTGATGAGTTTGCAATGTACATAATTAATTTTTTCCAGACCAGAGTTGTCATAATTTGTATACTATGATTTAATGCAATCAGAAATTAATTATTATTATCTATAACTGTATTGAGACTTGTAATAAATTAAATCACATATTGGTATCAGGCTGATAGTCGTCTTTTGAATTTTTTGTTTTGCAGAATAAAAACTATTTATTGACTACACTGGTCGGCTTCAGTAAGTCAATTTAATTATCAATGGTGCAATTTGGAGTTTCGTCATTCTAATTATTTTTTGTAGCTCCGTCCGATTATCTGTCGTGCTTTTGCGTTTTTGGTCATGAAATATTTAATCTCTCTTGCGGCTGGTAATTTTGTCGTGAAACTGAGCTAATTTGTCTTGATAGTGCTAGTACGTTCGTCTACAGGTTCCTTATTATTGGGTTTCGATTCCCCAGTTTGTCTAATCGATATCAATTGCGATGAGTTTATTTATTTTTATTTTTAAAAGTGCAATACCACACACAGCATTGTTATAGTCTTCTCCCCGACTCCCATACAAATCGATGGCCTTATGGTTCCACGGACACAGGTTTCAAAATATTCTGGTTGGAATTGGTCTTACTGACACAGAATTTAACTCCTAAAGGCAATTAATATCAAATTTATAATTTTTCAGCTGGTATTGGAATGTCTTTGTGAGTTCAAACCACTTCAAGTTCAAGCTTGTGCTTAATAAAAATTGTGCTACCATTGATGAATTCTGGACAAATGACACACACAGTACCCTGGTGAGGATGAAGAATCACGTAATCAGAGACTCATCGTGATTTTTGCGGTGTCGTGTCAGATTTTTGTTCATCTTAAACGAACTATCACAAATATCACATTTAAAAGGTCTCTTTTGACTATGCGCCGTTTGATGAACCTTTAGGTCTGCCTTCCTGAGAAATGCTTTGCCACAAACGTAACACTTAAATGGCTTACTGTTACTATGTATCAATTGGTGATCATTTAGGTTTGTCTTCCTTACAAATGCCTTGCTACAGACATCACATTCAAAAGGGGTCTCTCCAGAATGCCTCTTGTAATGCATCTTTAATGAACCAGCTGCAGTAAAACCTTCCCCGCAAATATCGCATTCAAAAGGTTTTTCACCGCTGTGAATTCTTCCATGGGTCTTTAAAGTGTAGAATTCTCTGAAGGACTTGCCACAAATGTCACATTTATGCTTCTTTTCCGCTGTGTGCTTGCTAGCATGTTTTCTTACGATTCCTTTACGTTTTGTCACCGTATTTTTGGCATCACCCTTGTCATCCCTCTTACTACCCGTGGTTCCTCGTCCTCCGTCATCTTTAGTGAAGGTTCATCCCCCCGAGGACTTTCATTTGGTTTTGCATTTGCAGAAACGACAAAAAATGAAGAATAGTGCCCACCATTAAATGAAATTGTGATTTCGTCTTCACTCTTTACTGTATTGATCATCTCGAACAGATTAGGTGTGATAATGGATCCAGTTAAAATTTGAGTGGTGTCGTCTTGAGATATTACAGGTGCTGTCAAATTATTATGGTCAAAGGATGCATCTTGAAATACTTCGGCATCTCTTTCAGTTTCAGGCATGTTAATGAAATTATCAATTTCTGCAATTCATTTCAACCATTTAGAAAAATAATCAAACTCCCTTGTCAGCAATTGTCAGTCAGCTAATGAAAATTCAAAATATGTTAGAATACTACAAACATTGAGGGTACATGAAAATCACAAAGATAGCTTCTCTACTTGCTATCTTTTTTGTTTCCTCAAAATCCGCATTTTGCAAAGAATTATTTGACCCAAATTTGAGTACAACTTATTAGTAAATGGCAGAGGATTTTTAGATATCTTGGGAATGGGATTACAATATTAGATATCTAGCCCGCAAAGCAAATCTGAGATTTGCAGGAACGAATCTGGCTTTCAATTATTTTCATCAATGAAGTTGAACTTTGTTGAAAAGAAAATTTTTTAATGTCTGCACCTTTTTTGCTCTAAGACAAAATTGGCCATACACATACAGAAGACAAATAAACCCGTTGTGCAAAACGGCGTAAGTATGTAGCGGAGAAATCAGTTGATTATCGGTCGGTTGATCATTGGTTGATCATCGGTTGATCATCGGTTGATCATTGGTTGATCATCGGTTGATCATCGGCTGATCATTGGTTGATTATCGGTGAAATTCGACCAAGCACAATCAAATGGAGGGAGTAACTATGACTCTCTTAAGGTAGCCAAATGCCTCGTCATCTAATTAGTGACGCGCATGAATGGATTAACGAGATTCGCTTTATGTTTCGGACTGTATTTCTGGAACCCATTGACCGATTGACCTCATCTTCGAACTTAACCTGTCACTGGACCTTATCTATATGTGTTCTAAGTCTGAACTCATTATCTCAATGCGTTCTCGAGTAAAGTGGATACGGACAGACAGACAGACAGACAGACAGAGCGTTTCCATAATGTAGCTCCGCTACATAATAAACAGACCACTCACTTAGAAGATGATTTTTCCTGTTGTGAAAGCATCAATTTGTACTTAATAAAATCTTGGTATGTGTTTCATTAATACGCCACTCCCTATAATAATATAATAGAGTAGCGTAGTGCATTTTCACATGCAGCAGAACTAGAATTACGAGCCTGGTGTCAATCCTTGGTGGATGCTTGAATACTTGTGTTGATAGTGTTGAATAAGTTCTAAATATTTCATTTTTAAACATCCCAGCGCTTTAAATGGGAAAGTGACAATCAGCACTAGTAGTCTTGAACAAGGTAAGTTGAAATGAGTATAGTTTATGAAAAAGAGAGTTTTATGTAAAAATATCATCAACTTAAAAGTCATGACCATTAAACCATTTTCCAATTAGGGACATTTGAAATTGTGATTTGTGTCATAGATATTGTACTATAGATTACACTGGAGATTTCGATCCGTTTGAATTAGAAGATGGCAGATGGATTAAGAAAACGCAAAAGGGGCCACAACAAGTCAGAAGGAGATTTGAATATTTTTGAATGGAACATTTCTGGAAAATCGGCAACGAAAAAATGACATTGCCAGTGTTTGTTGGAATATCCGTGGAACTGCCGAATAGTTTCTGGCAGATAGAAGTGTACCCCAATGACGAAAATGGACAGGAAAAGCACTTGGGCATTTATTTAGCTTTGAGCAAAAAATTAAATGCACACAATCCAGTAATAAAAGCCAGGTCTTACTTTTACCTGCTTGACAGAAATCAAAATGAAGTCTCTAGTCGTAGGGATGAGACTGTGGATGAATTCGGACCTAAAGTATATATTAGTGGATACGGTAAAATGGTGGCCCATTCTGATTTGTTCGATGACAACAATGAATTTTTGGATGACGATGTTTTACGAATACAAATTAAGGTCTGGATCCAGAATGACGAAATAAATTCAACAGCAATCAAAAAAAACCAAACAGCAAACTCAAAAAACCCTATACAAATCAACTACACAAAAATGCCAGTCAATTGGTAGAGTCATCTAAATGTTCAGATCTAGACATCGTCGTTGAAGATTTAACATTGAAGGCCCATAAGAATATTTTGTCCTGTCGCAGTCCAGTTTTTGATGCAATGATCAAGAACGAAATATCTGAGTCTTTAACCAATACTATCAAAATTGAGGATTGCAGTATGAAGACTGCCAAAGGAATGCTCGAGTTTATCTATTCTGGAAATGTGGACAACGTTGAGGAAGATTTCATGGAATTACTAAAAATTGCAGAGAAATACGAACTGAATGAATTAAAATTAGCCTGCACTAAGGTAGCGATTTTGAAATTATCCATTGAAAACGTTATTGAACTTTTCATTTTGGGGGATATGTACAACGTTCTGGAATTGAAATACAAGGCTATGGCTTTCATCAATAGCAACAGAGCTAACCCAATGTTTTCTTTGGGAAATAAGAAAGGAGGTTTTGAAAAATTTGCGAAAGAACACCTCTTGCTGCTCTTAGAAATGTATCGAAATGTTCGAAATAATGATGTGGATGTGCACCATTCAGGAAAGTCAATTGAAATAATCGAAGAGATTACTAGATTTACAACAAATGTAAATGACTAAATGCAAAAAGATTTTCGTGTGTAAATCATCAATTATATTTCTTAATTTCCAACTCTAAAAGTTGTAATATATTTTATATACGATGAGCTTGACCGGGTGTATTCAAAGAAAATTGTAAATAATCATTAACGAGCAGTGAAAATGTTTGCAGTTTTGTCTATAATAATTTATTAAATCGTAAATTAAAAAGTTAATCAGACTGTCTTCGATTACCAGATTAACATGTAGATGGCTAAAGCTGGGAAAACGATGAAAAGATACAATAAAAGATACAGTTACTACCGCATATATTATGAATATTCAGAAACTGTAATAATTATTTCATAGCAAGAAGTGGCAATTTTAACATTGTAAGTAGATATAGATTTTATTAATCATAATATAATTAAATTAAATCCCAAAATGATACCGGATTAATAATCTTTTGTATTCTTTTGAGTTGAAAAATAAACTTGGCTTCTCCAGAAGTGTTTACTTGTTGAGATGACAAATATTTTTTAGGAGTAATGTAATTCTTTAAATTTTATTTAGACTAATTCGAAATATCATTAATTTTTTAAACAACAACAAATTGTTTGCTTTGAAAAAATTCATTTAGAATTCTACATTGGGAAACGCATTTTGGATATTTTTACCGAACTTAATTGTTTCCT
>CM036940.2:6622134-6759818 GCA_020352615.2 Yoshiicerus persimilis | reverse complement strand
GAAAGTGACAATCAGCACTAGTAGTCTTGAACAAGGTAAGTTGAAATCAGTATAATTTATGAAAAAGAGAGTTTTATGTGAAAATATTATGGATTTAAAAGTCATGACCATTAACCAATTTTCCAATTAGTGACATTTGAAATTGTGATTTGTGTCATAGATATTGTACTATAGATTACACTGGAGATTTCGATCCGTTTAAATTAGAAGATGGCAGATGGATTAAGAAAACGCAAAAGGGGCCACAACGAGTCAGAAGGAGATTTGAATATTTTTGAATGGAACATCGCCAATTTTACACAAGCTTTCTGGAAAATCGGCAATGGGAAAATGACATCGCCAGTGTTTGTTGGAAAATCCGTGGAACTGCCGAATAGTTTCTGGCGGATAGAAGTCTACCCCAATGACGAAAATGGACAGGAAAAGCACTTGGGCATTTATTTAGCTTTGAACAAAGAATTAAATGCACACAATCCAGTAGTGAAAGCCAGGTCTTACTTTTACCTGCTCGACAGAAATCAAAACGAAGTATCTAGTCGTAGGGATGAGACAGTGGAAGAATTCGGACCTAAAGTATTTATTAGTGGATACGGTAAAATGGTGGCCCATTCTTATTTGTTCGATGACAACAATGAATTTTTGGATGACGATGTTTTACGAATTCAAATAAAGGTCTGGATCCAGAATGAAGAAACAAATTCAACAACATTCAAAAAACCCTATACAAATCAACTACACAAAAATTTAAGTCACTTGCTAGAAACGTCTAAATGTTCAGATGTGTCAATCGTCGTTGAAGATTTAACTCTGAAGGCACACAAGAATATTTTGTCCTATCGCAGTCCTGTTTTTCGTGCAATGTTCAAGAACGGTATGTCCGAATCTCTAACCAGCACTGTTGAAATTGAGGATTTCAATTGCAAGACCGTCAAAGGAATGCTCCGGTTCATCTATTCTGGAAATGTGGATTGTGTTCAGGAAGATTTCATGGAATTACTGGAAATTGCAGAGAAATACCAACTGGATGAATTGAAATTAGCCTGCACTAAAGTAGCGATTTTGAAATTATCCATTGAAAACGTTATTGAACTTTTAATTTTGGGGGATATGTACAACTCTCCGGAATTGAAATACAAGGCTATGGCTTTCATCAACAGCAACAGAGCTAATCCCATGTTTTCTCAGGGAAATAAAAATGGAGGTTTTGAAAAACTTGCGAAAGAACATCCCATGCTGCTTTTTGAAATGTATCGAAATGTTCGGAACAATGACGTAGACGTCCACCATTCAGGAAAGTCCATTGAAATAATCGAAGAGATGACTAGATTTACAACAAATGTAAATAACTAAAATTTGCCCCGCAATTTTCGTGTATTAGTCACCAATTAAATTTCTTGATTTCCAACTCTGGACATTGTAATAATATATTTAATATACTGTGGTGACCTTGATCGGGTGCATTCAAAGAAAATTGTAAATAATCATTAACGAACAGTGAATATGTTTGCAGTTTTGTCTATAATATTTAATTAAATCGTAAATTAAAAAGTGAATCTAGCTGTCTTCGATTACCAGATTAACATGTAGATGCTAAAGCTGGAAAACGATGTAAAGATACATAATAATTAATTTTTGTTTTCTAAACCGTATACTATCGTAATATACTATTAACATCAGTAACTGTAAATAATTATTACATTGCAATTGCAAGCAGTGACAATTTTAACATTGTAAGTAGACTTAGATTTTATTAATCATAATACTAGTAAATTAAATCCAAAAGTAATACCGGCTTAACAATCTTTAATCTTTTGTATTCTTTTGAGTTGAATAATAAACCTGGTTTCTCCAAAAGTGTATACTTGTTGAATTGACAAATATTTTTTATGAATAATGCAATTCTTTACATTATTAAGATTAATTCGAAATATCATTAATTTTTTAAATCACAACAAATTGTTTGTTTTGAAAGAATTTATTTAGAATTGTGCATTGAAAATGGGAAATGCATTTTGTCTATTTTTACCGAACTTATGTATTTTCCTCTTAAATAGAAATATGAATAAAACGGAGAATTCTCTGTAGAAAGTAGTGAACTTCACTTTGCCTCGATGCCCTGCGCTGGAATTAAATGTTTCTCTAGCTTTCGGTTATTTCGTTGACGAAAAGTAAATTTCTGAAGAGGGGTAGATTCCGTAGTCAAACTGTTTGATCGCCATTTGTCTTGATCATACTGTTCCAATGAAAAAGTCATACATACAATGTTATACAATGTTATGCATTTTATATTCTTAAGATTTTTACCTAGACCTGCTAAGATTTCGATTTCATAAAGATATGTTTTAACATTTTCCTGGATCTTGAACACAAAAATATCTTAACTAGTGCACGCTTTGCCGATTTCAGCAAAAGATATCACAAATGTTCCTGTTAGAGTAGAAAATCATAGAAACAAACCTTGATTTACAATATGCTATCAATTCAAATTCAACTGCCATTCACTACCATAAAATAGTGTGGTGGATATCATCGCCATCTGCAAAAGTAAGTTATAATCAATAAGAGATGCTGCCAGGAGAAACAATTTTTGAATACTTGTGTTGACTGCTGAATTAAGTTCAAAAGATTTTTCTAAATATCCCAACGCTTACCTCAAGGGGACAGTTGAAAACAGAGTTTATCAAAGGTAAGTTGAAATCGGAATTTCGTATTTTGGTTGTTAATTAACGAATAATGTAATTTCTTGGAAAGGGAGTTCATCTTTTGAAAATATAGTAGGATTTTTAACAATGTATTGAAAAGTCACTCAATTCGGTGGTACATGATGAAACAATCGTTTTCCAATATCTGACATTTGAATTTGTGACGAATTTCTATGTAGGCATATTGTCCTTCTGGATTAGCAGTATTTCAAAATGACATCTGAAGTCAGAAAACGGAGACGGGGCAGTTTGGAGTCAAAAGGAGATTTGAACATTTTTGAATGGAACATTGCTAATTTTAAAAGGGTTTTCGAAAGCGCAAGTGATGGTAAGAAATGGATATCGCCAGTTTTTGTTGGGAAATCCGTCGACCTGCCGAATAGTTTCTGGCAAATGGAAGTGTGGACCAAAGTTAAAGATGGACAACAAAAGCACTTCGGTCTATTTTTAAATTTCAGCAAAGAATTAAATGAGCACAATTTTGTTGTAAAAGTAAAGTTCGTAAGTTCTCTGCTGGATAGAAATCAAAAGGAAGTCTTTACTGTAGGGGGTGAAATTGTGTGTGAATGCGGAGCTGGACATAGGATTTGGGGGCACCATAATATGGCAACCATTTCTCAGTTGTCTGATCTCAACAACCATTATTTGGATGACGATACCCTTCGTATTCGAATTAAGGTCTGGATCCAGAAAGAAACAATAAATGCGGCACTATCCAAAAAACTCAGGAATCAGCTACACAAGAACTTAAATCAGTTGCTAGAGTCATCAAAATTATCAGACGTGGATATTATGGTAGAAGGTGAAAATTTGAAGGCTCACAAGAATATCTTATTATGTCGCAGTCCAGTATTTGCCGCGATGTTCCAGAACGACATGATTGAATCTTCAACCAACATTGTCAAAATTGAGGACTTCAATAGTAAGACTGTTAAAGGAATGCTCGAGTTTATCTACTCCGAAAGTGTGGAAAGCGTTGATGAAGATTTCATGGAATTACTGAAAATTGCAGAGAAATACGAACTGGAAGAATTGAAAGTGGCGTGCACCAAGACAGCGATTTTGAAAATATCTGTTGAAAATGCCATCGAACTCTTAATTTTAGGGGATATGTACAACGCCCCGGAACTGAAATTCAGGGCTATGGGTTTCATCAACAGCAACAAAGCTAATCCAATGTTTTCTCGAGGAAATCCAAATGGAGCTTTGGCAAATCTTGCAAAAGAACATCCCATGCTGCTCTTGGAAATGTATCAAAATGTTCGAAATAACGACGTGGATGTACACCATTCAGGACAATTCAACGAAACAATCGAAGAGGTCACTAGATTTATTACAGATTTAAAGGAATGAAAAATTTACTTTTTTGTTCAAGATTTTCACTAAAATGACCAATTTTAAAGTTATAATATTTGATATAATGACCACTTGTATTAGAAGAAAACTGTAAATAATTTACGGACAGTGAATAACATTTCCTATCTGTATGCTAAATAAATTAAATCTCGATATAATACCATTGAAATGTTGAGTTCAGAGAATTCGCATGCAACCTTCTTTGCAGGGACTACGATTGTAAGTATAAGTGATGAGAATTAATTAGTCTCCTAATAATAATAACATTTTATGTACTCTGATCAAATGCATTTGGAAATTGTAAATAGGTCCACTGCAAGTAGTGGCAATTTTAGCATTACAGATATTATGCACATTATCTACAACACAATTAAATGTGAACCGGTTAATAATTTTTGTAATTTTTGAATTGAATATTTGTGTAATAAAACAGGATGGCTGTACCACAAATGTATACTTGCTGAATTCATAAATACTTTATCATTAAGCACAGTTACATTATATCATTATATAATGCTGAATGCATAGGTAATTCATTTAAAATGCGTTTCTTAACTAATGAAATTCTTCAAATATCAGAATTTATTTATTTAAAAATATGGATTTGTAAATGTAAAAAGTTCATTGCTTTGAAAGTCTTAATTGTAAAAAATTATATGCCTCTACTTGCAATCTTTTTTGTTTCCCACAAATCCATATTTTTAAAGAATTTTTTGCAGTGACTATAAACAAGAGTAATTTTCGTTTTTCAATACAACGCATTATTAAATTGCATTTTTTAGACATCTAAGGAGTACATTACAAAAATAAATATTTTTCCGTTATGAAAGTATTTGTATTGTAAATTACTAAGTAAATTTATACATAAAATCTGGATTTGTGTTTCATTAATACGCCACTCACTCTAATAATATATTATTAGCGTTAGCTTATTGCGTTTTCACATGCAGCAGATCTGGAATAACGAGTATGCCGTTAAAAGTTTTATCTGTTCTGCTGGAAGCGATGTTTGAAGATTTGTGGAATTAAAGTGGTTGGAGTTAAGTGGCTGCAAGGAAAAGTTGTTGGAGATTTCATTTAGCAAAGGTAAGTTACTTTTGTTTTACTGACTAGTGTGACTACAGAACGGTTGAACGGTCCAAGGACAACAAATGACAATAATTATATTACTAGTTTAAATTAAGTTACAATTATTTTCTATTTTTCGACGACGACCAGAAATAAAACCTTTGATTGAAAAGTATAGTATTACACGTGTATGAAATCCCGATTTGTTTGTGTTCAATTCAGGTACCATTCACTATAATAAAATAGTGTGGTGTATATCATCAATAGTGCGTTTATAAGAATATATTATAAGAAGTAATAAAGGCTATATCCGTGCTGAATGCGATCTTTGAAAACTTGTGTTGATAAACAGTAAAGTTCAAAATATTAACATTTTTAAAGATTCCAGTGCTTACTTAAAGGCGACAGGGACAGTTGGCAGGAGCAGTCTTTAACAAGGTCAGTTGAAATCTGTATAATTTGGCATAGGTATTTAGTATTTTGTATGTTAAAATTGATGAACAAAAGATGAAATTTTTGGGAGAGGCAGTTTGTCTTTTGAAAATATTATGGTATTCTGACATTTTGAATAATCTGTCTTTTGAAACTGGTAATTTTTCACATAGGAATATTATACATCAAGGAGACTTAAGATTGGAAGCCTTTCAAAATGTCAGATGAAGTGAGAAAACGGAAAAGGGGAACCGAGGAGTCAGAAGGAGATTTGAATATTTTTGAATGGAGCATCGCTAATTTTAGGGAAGCTTTCGAAAACGCAAGTGACGGTTTCAGTTGGACATCTTCAGTGTTTGTTGGGAAATCCGCCGACTTGCCGAACAGTTTCTGGCAAATCCGAGTGTGTCCCAAAGGCGTCAATGGAGAGCTTGGGAAACAGAAATACTTGGGCCTTTATTTAGTTTTCAATCAAGAACTAAATGCACACAATCCTGTTGTAAGAGTAAAGGCTGAAGTTTCCCTGCTGGACAGAAATCGCAGAGTAAAGTCCACACGAGGGGGTACGAATGTACGTGAATTTGGAGCTATTATTAGAAGGGCGTTCCCTAAAATGGCAACCCATACTCAGTTGATTGATGGCAACAATCATTACTTGGATGACGATATCCTGCGTGTTCGGGTCAAGCTCTGGATTTTAAATCAAGAAACAAATGCAGCGGAATCCAAAAAACCCTACACGGATCAACTGCACAAAAATTTAAATCAATTGCTTGCGTCATCTCAATTTTCAGATGTGGATATTTTGGTAGAAGATGAAACTCTGAAGGCACACAAGGCTATCTTGTCCTGTCGCAGTCCTGTCTTCGCTGCAATGTTCCAGAACAAAATGACTGAATCTTCAACCAATATTGTTAAAATTCCAGACTTCAATAGTAAGACTGTTAAGGGAATGCTCGAGTTTATCTATTCGGGAAGTGTAGAAAGTGTTGATGAAGATTTCATGGAATTACTCAAAATTGCAGAGAAATACCAACTTGAAGAATTGAAAATGGCTTGTGTTAAGGCAGCAATTCTGAAAATATCAGTTGAAAATGTTATTGAACTTTTGATTTTGGGGGATTTGTACAATGCTCCGGAAGTGAAATATAGAGCTATGGCTTTCATAAATAGCAACAAAGCAAATCCCATGTTTTCGCAGGGAAATGAGAATGGAGCTTTTCATAAGCTTGCGAAAGAATATCCTCTGCTGGTTTTTGAAATGTATCAAAATCTTAGAAATAGCGATGTCAATGTGCACCATTCAGGACAATTCAACGAAACAATCGAAGAGGTCACTAGATTTGCAACAGATTTAAATGATTAAAATTTTTGGAAAATGTTTCTTGTAAGTGGGCACTAACACTATGATGACCAATTGATTTCGACCTCCTAAAATTGTAATAATTGATACAATGACCACGTATATCCCAAGAAAACTGTAAATAATTAACGAACAATGAACAACACTTATTATCCATTTGCTAATTAAATTAAATCTCAGAATAAATGAATTGTATTGTTGAATTGAAAGAGGAATGAGGAATCCAGTGTAATTTGCGTTTGAAAAAGTTACTGCGATTGTAAGTTTCATTGATTAAAACTGTTTCGAATACGTTTTAGCGAGCCAGAGGCTCACTTATGGAACCGTGTTGTCTGTCCGTATGTACGTACGTATGTACGTATGTAAACACCATAACTCTTGAAGGCATTGACCGATTTGGATAAAACCTCGGATTTGGACTCATCTCGACCTAGTTAGGAACCCTATTTAAAATGGGCGTGGTCACCCCACCACGTTCGGAGTTAACGCGCGCTCACTTTATAAGCAATAAGATATGAAAATGGGGTTTTGGGTACTGAAATATCTTACACCGCTTCTAGTAGTTTGTTAGCGGGATAGTAAAAAATATTTTACACCGCTTCCACCTTATATTGAATAAGACAGTCAATTAGGGTTTTTAGGTGTAAAATATAGTTTGTGGATGTGTCCACTTTTGGGAAGCGGTATACTCATAATTTTGGATGCCTTTTATTATATGAAGCGGTAAGCTAACTTTTTGGGTGTTTCCCACTTTATGAAGCGGTAAGCTAACTTATTGGGTGTTTCCCACTTTATGAAGCGGTAAGCTAAATTTTTGGGTATTTCCCACTTTATAAAGCGGTAACCTAACTTTTTGGGTGTTTCCCACTTTATGAAGCGGTAAGCTAACTATTTGCGTATTTCCCACTTTATGAAGCGGTAAGCTAACTTTTTGGGTATTTCCCACTTTATGAAGGGGTAAGCCAACTTTTTAGGATGATATTGGAAGCATTCATTATTTATATGATAACCATTTAATTTAGCCCCAGTTTCTGTAAAGACACAATTAATTCCCTTTAACCCTCTGGCTCGCTTTATGTTACGGCTTGGCGATGTTTTTATGTTAAGATCCAATAAAGTATGCAGTTAATTAAATTGTTCTCCTAATGCTAATTATGTTTTATGAACTATGATCAAATGCATTCGGAAATTGTAAATAATGCCATTGTAATTAGTGCCAATTTTAGCATTACAGATATACATTTATTATTTATTATCTACAACACAATTAAATCTCAAGAGTACCGGGTTAGTAATTTTTGTAATTAATTTTTGAATTAAATATTGTTGAAAATAAACCAGGATGGCTTTACCAGAAGTAAATGATTGCTGTTGCCGAGTTCATAAATATTTTATAGCATTACGCCGGCATTACGCACACTTACATAATATTATTATGCATTATGTCAAATTCAAATGTAATGCATTTAAAATTACTTAACTATAATGCGTTTCATAACCATAACTAACGTATTTTCCAAAAGAGTAATTTACGTTTTTGAATACAACATATTAAAAAATTGTACGGGATTTTTTGATATCTTGGGTGTACAAAAATAAATATTTTCATGTTATGAAATCTTGATGTGTTTCATTAATACGCCACTCACTATAATAATAAATATAATAACATGGTACAGTCCGTGTTCTCATGCAGCAGATCTAGAATAGTGAGTCCGCCGCCAATAGTTTAAGAGTTTTTCTGTCCTGCTTGTAGCGGTATTTGAAGAGTTGTGGAATTGAATTCTTTCAAGAAAAGAGCTTTTAACTACCAGGAAAAGTTGCTGGACATTTTATTTAGCAAAGGTAAGTAAACATGATTATTTTTTACTACTGTTGAAAAATAAATCAAAATATTAATAGAGCTTCAGGCAGTATTTTAAAACTTTCGTAATTATTTCTGAGGAGCTTTATGAACATTGTCTTTCGACGTATTTCAATCTATATGATTTTTTCTGCAGGTAAATTACACCGGTGATATTTCTTATATTGGTGACGTTTCAAAAATGGCTGGTGGATCGAGAAAACGGAAAATGGACAATGTGGAGTCCGAAGTAGATTTGAATATTTTTGAGTGGAACATTGCAAGTTTTACCGAATCTTTCAAAAAGACCACCGACGGTGAGAAATGGACATCACCAATCTTTGTTGGGAAATCCACTGACCAGCCGAATAGTTTCTGGTATATATCATTGTTTCCC
Organism: Yoshiicerus persimilis; assembly: GCA_020352615.2. Taxonomy (NCBI): domain Eukaryota; kingdom Metazoa; phylum Arthropoda; class Collembola; order Entomobryomorpha; family Tomoceridae; genus Yoshiicerus; species Yoshiicerus persimilis. The sequence continues at coordinate 6,750,657 of CM036940.2, read as the reverse complement.
AAGGGAATAGAAGACAACGCAGAGGGAAACCATTTGGTAGTTTATTTAGTAATGAGCAAAAAATGGAATCAAAGCAATCGTGTTGTTAATGCCAAGTATAAGATGTGCCTCCTAAACAGAAATCAACAAGTATGTAATACACGTAATGCTGACAGGATTGAGAAACTTGGAGGAAAATACCTCAGTTGGGGACTTACTGCACTGGCAACACATTCTGAGGTGTTCGATAACAAGAATGGATTTTTGGATGACGATATTTTACGCATTCAAATAAAACTATGGATCCTGAATGACGAAACAAATGAAGTCGCACCTAAAAGGCAGTATGGAGATCAACTGCACAAAGATTTTAGTCAATTGCTCGAGTCATCTGAATTTTCAGATGTCACCATTGTGGCACAAGGATGTATTTTGGAGGCACATAAGAATATCTTGTCCTGTCGCAGTCCGGTTTTTGCTGCAATGATCAAGAATGACTTGTCAGAGTTTCCAACCAGTGCTGTAATAGTTGAGGATTTCAGTTCTAAGACCGTCAAAGGAATGCTCCAGTTTATCTATTCGGGAAATGTGAAAAATGTGGAAGAGGATTTCATGGAATTACTGAAAATTGCAGAGAAATACGAACTGAATGAATTAAAATTAGCCTGCACTAAGGTAGCGATTTTGAAATTATGTGTTGAAAACGTCTTCGAACTTTTGATTTTGGGGGATATGTACAACGCTCCGGAATTGAAATACAAGGCTATGGCTTGCAACAGAGCTAACCCAATGTTTTCTTTGGGAAATAAGAATGGAGATTTTGAAAAACTTGCGAAAGAACATCCCATGTTGCTTTTAGAAATGTATCGAAATGTTCGGAACAATGATGTGGATGTGCACAATTCAGGAAAGTCCATTGAAATAATCGAAGAGATGACTAGATTTCCAACCAATGTAAATGACTAAATGCAAAAAGAATTTCGTGTATAAGTGATCAATAAAATTTTTTAATTTCTAACTCTAAAAAGTTGTAATTTTACATACGATTGCCTTGACCGGATATATTCAAAGAAATTTGTAAATAATCATTAACGAACAGTGAAAATGTTTGCAGTTTTGTCTATAATAATTTATTAAATCGTAAATTAAAAAGTTAATCAGACTGTCTTCGATTACCAGATTAACATGTAGATGGCTAAAGCTGGGAAAACGATGAAAAGATACAATAAAAGATACAGTTACTACCGTATATATTATGAATATTCAGAAACTGTAATAATTATTTCATAGCAAGAAGTGGCAATTTTAACATTGTAAGTAGATATAGATTTTATTAATCATAATATAATTAAATTAAATCCCAAAATGATACCGGATTAATAATCTTTTGTATTCTTTTGAGTTGAAAAATAAACTTGGCTTCTCCAGAAGTGTTTACTTGTTGAGATGACAAATATTTTTTAGGAGTAATGTAATTCTTTAAATTTTATTTAGACTAATTCGAAATATCATTAATTTTTTAAACAACAACAAATTGTTTGCTTTGAAAAAATTCATTTAGAATTCTACATTGGGAAACGCATTTTGGATATTTTTACCGAACTTAATTGTTTCCTCCTCCTAAATAGAAATATGAATGAAACGGAGAAGTCTCAAATGAAAATATAGACCTCCACTTGGCCTCGTTGCCCAGCGCAGAAATTACACGCTTCTCCAGCTTTCGGTTTTTATTTGCTGACGAAAAAGAAATTTCTGAAGAGGGGTGGATTCCGTAAAACTCCATATAGCCATTGGTCCTGATCATACTCATATTTATATGCATTTTATTTTCGTAAGATTTTTATCTAAACCAGCTAAGATTTCATAAACATATTTTTTAACATTTTCGTTTCGATTTTGTGTTGACAAAAATATCTTAATGTGCACCCTTCGCCGGGATACTCCAAAGGCAAAAAAATAAATTAAACATTTTCCTGAAGTAGAAAATTATAGAAGCAAAAATCTTGATTTATGTGTACAATGCTGTGTTTAGTTCAGTTCAACTGCCAATTACTACAATAAGATAGTGTGATGCATATCATCTGCCATCTGCAATAGTAAGTCAAACTCAATAAGAAATACTGCCTGGGGCAATACTATTTGAATACTTCTGCGGAGTTTTGAATTGAGTTGACTAGATTTTTCTAAATATCCCAACGCTTACCTCAAGGGAACAGTTGAAGTTAAAAACAAAGTTTATCAAAGGTAAGTTGAAATCGGTATTTACTATTTAGTTTGTTAAAATTGAAAACGAAGGGTGTAATTTCTTGTAAAGGGAGTTCATCTTTTGAAAATATACTAGGATTTTGAACAATGTATTGAAGAAGTCACCCAATTCGGTAGTACATGATGAAACAATCGTTTTCCAATATCTGACATTTGAATTTGTGACGAATTTCTGTGAAGGCATATTGTCCTTCTGGATTAGCAGTATTTCAAAATGACATATGAAGTAAGACGGAAAAGGGGCAGTTTGGAGTCAAAAGGAGATTTGAACATTTTTGAATGGAACATCGCTAATTTTAAAGAAGCTTTCGAAAAGGCACGTGATGGTAAGAGATGGATATCTCCAGTCTTTGTTGGGAAATCCGTCGGCCTGCCTAATACTAGTTTCTGGCGAATGGAAGTGTGGACCAATGTTAAAGATGGACAGCAAAAAAACTTAGGTGTTAATTTAAATTTCAGCAAAGAATTAAATCCGCACAATTTTGTTGTGAAAGTAAAGTTCGCATTATCTTTGCTGGACAGAAATCAAAAGGAAATCTTTACTCGAGGAAATGAGACTGTGTATGAATATGGAGCTGAACATAGGAATTGGGGGTACCATAATATGGCAACCCTTTCTCAGTTGTCTGATCTCAACACCCATTATTTGGATGACGATACCCTTCGTATTCGAATTAAGGTCTGGATCCAGAAAGAAACAACAAATACGGCACCATCCAAAAAACCCTACAGGAATCAGCTACACAAACACTTAAATCAGTTGCTCGAATCATCCAAATTATCAGACGTGGATATTATGGTAGAAGGTGAAAATTTGAAGGCACACAAGAATATCTTATTATGTCGTAGTCCAGTATTTGCCGCCATGTTCCAGAACGACATGATTGAATCTTTAACCAACATTGTCAAAATTGAGGACTTCAGTTCTAAGACAGTTAAAGGAATGCTCGAGTTTATCTACTCCGAAAGTGTAGAAAGCGTTGATGAAGATTTCATGGAATTACTGAAAATTGCAGAGAAATACCAACTGGAAGAATTGAAAGTGGCTTGCACTAAGACAGCGATTTTAAAAATATCCGTTGAAAATGCCATCGAGCTCTTAATTTTAGGGGATGTGCACAATGCTCCAGAACTGAAATTCAGGGCTATGGCTTTCATCAACAGCAACAAAGCTAATCCAATGTTTTCTCCGAGAAATGAGAATGGGGCTTTTGAAAGACTTGCCAAAGAACATCCTCTGCTGCTCTTGGAAATGTTTCAAATTGTTCGAAGTAAAAATATTGAAGAAAAGGTCACTAGATTTACAACAGATTTAAAAGATTAACATTTTTCGGAAAATCTTTCATGTAAATGTGCCTTAAAATGACCAATTCATTAATTTCCGCCTCCTAAAAATATACTAATTGGTGAACAGTGAAATGTTAACATTCATTATCTGCATATATGACATATGCCAATTAAATTAAATCTCAAAATAACAATATTGTACTTATGAATTCAGAGGAATCTAATGCAGCTTTCTTTGAAGGGACTGCATTGTAAGTAAGTGATTAAAACTGTTTCGAATAAGTTTCTATGCAAAGATGCATTAAAATAGGAATTAAAATAATTAGTGTCATAATAATAATATTTTAGGTAGTAGGAATGATTTGGGAAATTGTAAGTAATTCCATTGCAAGTAATGAAAATGTTAACATTCTGTGTATTATACATTTTGTTATCTGCAGCTCAATTAAATTGAATCTCAAACGATTATCGGGTTAATAAATTTTTGCAATTTTTGAATTGAATATTGTGTATAATAAACCAAATTGGCTTTACCAGAAAAGTATGCTTGCTGAATTCATAAATAATTTAGCGTTACGCATTCCCATATATTATTCATATACCGAATTCAAAAGTAATCCATTTAAATTACTTGACTTACTTTAAATTACTACGTTTCATAAATACTGCAGTTTTTCGCATTATTATAAGTAATTAGAAATATCACAAAGTACGTAGAATAGTTTATTATTTTAAATGTCGTATTTTTGCAATAAATTATTTATATTTTTGAATACAACGCAAGGCAGGGGATTTTTGGATATCTAAGGAATACAAAAGTAAATATCTTCCTGGTTTGAAAGTACTATCAGCTCTAACCTATGATAAGGACAAGTTGTTGGAGATTTTACATAGCAAAGCTAGTTTTTACAGCTTTCGAAAAGACGAAAAAATTAAAATATTATTATTGAGCTAACGTGAAAATTGGAAATGTTTATTTTTGATGTGAAGTGTGAAGACGCTCCAATTAATTAATTCTTGTCTCTTGAAAGTTTTATTTTATGCGTTACATATGACCGAATACAATAATATAGTATTTTGCTGGGTATTATGTTATTATAAGGTATGACAAAATTAAATTTAAAGATTAACAAATAAATATAATCGAAATTCAAAGTCGGGAGGAGAATTCCATTAAGGTATTCTTGAAGTAGCTACGATTATAAGCGCTACTAATTAAAACTATCAAGTTTTGTGATGTAAATATGTAAAACTGAAATTAATTGTTTTGTCTTAAAATTTATAATATTTTAAATGTACTGCGATCGAATACAATCAGAAACTGCAATTAATTAACGAACAGTGACACACATTTCAATATTGCAGAGTACCGAGCAATTGCATATGAAAGTCGCTAAGAATTCACGATTTAGGAAGTTTCCTCATCGTGTATTTTGCGGTGTCGTGTCAGATCTGTTTTACGCTTGAAAGATTTATCACAAATGTCACATTTAAATGGTCTCTTTCGACTATGCTTCGTTTGGTGCCCCTTTATTAGGTCTCCCTTCAAGGTAAATGCTTTTTCACAAACATTACATTCAAAAGGCTTCTCTCCAGAATGCCCCTTGTAATGTCTATTTAATTTATCAGCCTCAATATAACTTTTTCCGCAAATGTCGCAAACAAAAGGTTTTTCATCGCTGTGAATTCTTCCATGAATTTAAAGATTAAAAGTGTTAATGATTAAAGGGCGTTTGAAGTGTTGTAATATAACTATGCAATTAATTATTTATAATACAATGAAATTTAAAGAAGAAGTGTAAGGCTAATAGTGCTTTTAATTGTTTGTAAGTTGTTGTAAATATTGAAGAATGAACGAACCTGATTCTTGATTGTACAGAATAAAATCTGATAATTGTAAATAAGCAATTTATTTATTTATATATTATTTAAAAAATATATTAGTGTCTCCCTTTATTACTTTCAGGTTTCAATATTGAAAAAAACTAAGCAATTGCATAGGAAAGCCACTAAGAATTTTCTGCTAACTGTCGTATTTAGGATGTTTCCTCATCGTGCATTTTCCGGTGTTGTCTGAGACTCCTTTTATGCTTGAAGGAAGTATCACAAATATCACATTTACAAGGTTTCTTTTCGCTATGAATTGCTTGATGCTTTTTTAGGTGATCCTTCCTGATAAATGCTTTGCCACAAACATCGCACCCAAAAGGTCTTTCTCCAGAATGCACTTTGCAATGTCTATTTAATTTATCAGCCTCAATAAAACGTTTACCGCAAATCTCGCAAACAAAAGGTCTTTCACCGCTGTGAATTCTTTCATGAATCTTTAATTTGTAGAACATTGTGAAGGACTTGCCACAAATGTCACATTTGTGTTTCTTTTCTCCTGTGTGCTTGCTACGAGGTTTTCTTAAAAGTTCGGTTCCTTTTGAAAACGCATTTTTATCAGTTTCAGTGCTAGAATGAGAGCTCACGTGATTTCTTAGTTCTTCTGGTAGTTTGAATAATTGCACACATACGTGGCATTCATGTTTCTTCTCGGCATCACCCTTGCCACCCCTTCTATCCCTTGGTTCCTCTTCATCTCTCGTGTTTAGTGAAGATTTACTCCCCCGAGGACTTTCATTTAGTTTTGGAGAAACGACAAATTGGTCCACATTGTCTTTCTTGCTTAGAACTATTTCGCAATTGTTCTGGTGACAGACAAATCTATTACTGGATTGAATGTTGCCTGGAAAATCTGTAGACTTCAAATTGCAATCCATTTCGTCGTTTCCTGAAAATATAATTGAGATAGTTTTATGAGTTTACTCAAAACTGAAGAAATTGTTCTAAAAATGAAATGACTGCATTAATATATTATATTTAAGATTTTAATTTGAAACGTGTTTGTAAAAATTCAAGTAAACAACGGGAAAACGGGAGCCCACCATTAAATGAAGTTTCGTCTTCACTCTTTACAGTATTGATCATTTCGAAGAGTACAGGAGTGATGGATCCAATTAAGACTTCTCTGTCTTGAGATCTTGCAACGGCTGTCAAGTTATCTGAAACAAAATTGGCATTTCCTTCTGGAACTACTTCTGCATCAGTTTCAATATGGGTTGTGCTAATGAAATTATCAATTTCTAAAATGGAATTCATTAAAACATTTAGTAAATCAAACTCCTTCATAAAACCAAATTTACTCATGACTAAAGCAAAGCAGAAAAAGGTTACCTTGAGTAATGAGAATAGATCTTACAATTGCTTCACATTTCGATTCAGCGCTAAATGGTTTCTTGGGGGATTTTAGCATTGTGGTTTTAATATTGGACCGCAATTCCTCGAACTGCTTTTGAAACAATTCTGCTTGTTCTAACGCCGCTTTGCATTTCTCCACCAAATCCAAACAGGAATCACAGCATTCTATCCAAGCCCTCGCATTTCCAAAATGATCACACAGTTTACAACACGTCTCTTCCGGGATTTCCAGAAGTTTCCGCAACAGAAATATCATTTTCAATTCCGTGTCCCCATTATCGATTCTTCCTGCTGCAAAATACATTAAATGTCGTAATCATAATATAATATATTCCACAAGAAATTGTGTTACGGTACAACTGAACTAAAAGTATCTTCGAACCTGCATCCTGAGTAGCAGTTTTCTTCGGAAAATTCTCTCGGCAACAAATGAGACACCCATTGGGTACCATATTGACCTTTCCTAAATTTTAGAAGGGATTTCAAAGAATCTTAACTCTGATGACAAGACTGTTGGCTCGAGAAGAGAATCCTGCCTGTTCAAGTGTTTTAATATGGCGCGGTGATTTCGCTCGCGGATTTTAGAATCAGTTTGATTTTTAAAAGTAGTTGAACTTGATTTTTAAAAGACGCTTGCCTGAAATTCAATGCTTCAGTAGTAGCGAAAATGTAGTGTGTGTACATAGATAATTGTGAAGGTGTCAACTTTGTCAAATATATATATATATATCCTACGACATCCAAATAAAAAACAAAAGATTACAAAATGTAATAATATCAGAGTTGGGCAGATTATTTTGGTTTCCAATCACAAACTACAAACAATTACAATTTCTTCCCATGAATTACAATTAAAAGCAATTACAATTTTTTCCCAAATTACAATTACATTTATAATTTTTACTGTCGTATTGAAGCACAGAAACTGTTTTTTATATAAGGATCACAGATTTTGGGAAGCCATTTATAAATTCATTCCATGAACATATTATATGTTCATGGAATGAATTTATATGTTACATGTTTTATATTGTGTTATAGTGTTATATGTTTTACAATATATGTTACATATATTGTAAAATATTAGCAGTAAATATTCATAGTGCCGCCCCAAAATGTAGAGCATTGAAAACAAATGCTTGATATATTTATTGATTTGCGCACAATAATATTCAGAAACATTCTTGCACAAAAACGTTAATTTCCAATTAACATAATCTTGACAATTTTTATATTTTTAGTGCTCATAATTATGCACAGAAATTGTTTTTTATGTAATTACCACAATTCTTGGTAAGCCATATATGTATAAATGAATTACAATAAAAAAGCTGTATAATGAAAAGCAGTGAATAATCATAATACTGCACTCAAATGTGGAGTTTAAAAGTCCAAATCTTAACTTATTTTTTGAATTTTGTTAATTGGTATTCGGAATCATTCTTGTTAAAAACGTCTACTTTCAAAGTCACATAACCGTGACAAGTTTCACAATTTTTATTGCCGTATTCATGCAAAGGAACTGTTTTTTATATAAGGGTCACACATTTTTGGAAGCCATTTATAAATCCTTTCCATAAATATATATTGTAAAATATTAGCAGTAAATATTCATAGTGCCACCCCAAAATGTAAGCAAAATAAGAAATTGTGAATATCCTTTTTTATGCTTCAAAAACACCGGCTAGCCTACATCGAAAATACTTACAACGTTTAAATCCAAGTTAATTTCCAGTTTTCAAAATATATGCAAAATAAGAAATTGTGACTATACTTTTACATGCTTCCCAATATCTGGTTGCCTACTTTGAAAATGCATACAACGTTTAAGTCCAAATAGAATTCCGGTTTTAGAATTTATTCGTAAAAAAAGAATTCTGATTATGATTTTGATTCTGACATCCTTCCCAAAATTTGCAAGCCTACACTGAAAATACTTACAACGTTTAAATTCAAATTAATTTCCGGTTTTCAAAACATAAGCAAAATAAGAAATTGTGACTATCCATTTACATGCTTCACAATATCGGGTTGCATACACTGAAAATACATACAATGTTTAACTCCAAATAGAATTCCTGTTTTAAAATTTATTCGCAATATAAGGAATTCTGATTATCTGATTCTGATTATTCTGATTCTGATTTTACACACTTCCCAAAATCTGGTAGCCTACATTCAAAATACTTACAATGTTTAAATTCAAGTTAATTTCCGGTTTTCCAAATATATGCAAAATAAGAAGTTCAGACTACCCATTCACATGCTTTCCAATATCCCGGTTAATGTATTGAAAATACATATAACATTTAACTCCAAATAAAATTCCTCTTTTAAAATTTATTCGTAAAATTAGGAATTCTGATTATCTTATTACACGCTTATTAAGACTGATATTGTGCCTGTAGTATACATGCATTTTTCTTGCATACTTTATGCAAGGAAATGCACCTTTGCAAATAAAATATTATGAACTGTTAGAATCTGAATCTCGGGGTAGTTACTTCATATAGACTTAACTCCATATAGAATTCCCGTTTTAAAATTTATTCGCAAAATTAGGAATTCTGATTATCTTATTAGGGAGCGTTCATATACTACGAGGACTTTTTTTGGCCGATTTTTGACACCCCCACCCCCCGCCTTGAGGACCACTTCGCAGCATTTAGCCATCTTGTAGCATATAAGGTGAGGAAATTTCGGGTACCCCCACCCCCCCCCCCTCAAAGTGGTCCTCGTAGTATATGAACGCTCCCTTACACGCTTCCCAAAATCCGGTAGTCTACATTGGAAATACTTACAACGCTTAACTCCAAATAGAATTCCCGTTTTAAAATTTATTCGTAAAATTAGGAATTCTGATTATCCTATTACACGCTTTCCAAAATCCGGTAGTCTAAATTGAAAATACTAACAATGTTTAATCCTAACGAGAATTCCTGTTTTAAAATTTATTCGTAAAATTAGGAATTCAGATTATCTTATTACACGCTTCCCAAAATCCGGTAGTCTACTTTGAAAATACTTACAACGCTTAACTCCAAATAGAATTCCCGTTTTAAAATTTATTCGTGAAAATAGGAATTCTGATTATCTTATTACACGCTTCCCAAAATCCGGTAGACTACATTGAAAATACTTACATCGCCTAGCCCCTAATTGCAGAACATGAATTTTTTTCTGAAATCCCGAATGCAAATATTACTTATTTGTGAATTTCTATTGTGCTTATTCCGAATTCCAACGGAATTAAAAAGAAATGCACAGCTTTGTTTTTGTTATCCAAATGATATTGGCAATGGGAATATGAAAAATGGGAGAATAATTAATGAAACATTCTCTAAAATATGTATGTACGCAGATAGTCGATAATTCTAGCAGTAAATTATGGATGTCATGACTAGACCAAATATTGTGGGCCTCTAACTGCAGAACATGAATTTTTTTCTGAAATCCCGAATGCAAATATTACTTATTTGTGAATTTCCATTGTATTCATTCCAAATTCCAACGGAATTAAAAAGAAATACACAGCTTTGGTTTTCTTATCCAAATGATATTGGCAATGGGAATATGAAAAATGGGACAATATTTAATGAAACATTTTCAAAATTATGTATGTCCGGAGATAGTCGCTAATTCTAGCCGTAAATTAAGGATGTCATGACTAGACCAAATATTGTGGGGCCCCAACTGCAGAACTTAAATTTTTTTAAAAATCCCGAATGCAAATATTAATTATTTGTGAATTTCTATTGTATTCATTCCGAATTCCAACGGAATTAAAAAGAAATACACAGCTTTGGTTTTGTTATCCAAATGATATTGGCAATGGGAATATGAAAAATGGGAGAATAATTAATGAAACATTCTCTAAAATATGTATGTCCAGAGATAGTCGCTAATTCTAGCCGTAAATTAAGGATGTCATGACTAGACCAAATATTGTGGGCCCCCAACTGCAGAACATAAATTTTTTTATGAAATCCCGAAGGCAAATATTAATTAATTGTGAAATTCCATTTGATTCATTCCGATTTCCAACGGAATTAAAAAGAAATACACAGCTTTGGTTTTGTTATCCAAAGGATATTGTCAATGGGAATATGAAAAATGGGACAATATTTAATGAAACATTTTCAAAATTATGTATGTCCAGAGATAGTCGCTAATTCTAGCCGTAAATTAAGGATGTCATGACTAGACCAAATATTGTGGGCCCCCAACTGCAGAACTTAAATTTTTTTTAAAATCCCGAATGCAAATATTAATTATTTGTGAATTTCCATTGTATTCATTCCGAACTCCAACGGAATTAAAAAGAAATACACAGCTTTGGTTTTCTTATCCAAATGATATTGGCAATGGGAATATGAAAAATGGGAGAATAATTAATGAAACATTCTCTAAAATATGTATGTACGCAGATAGTCGATAGTTCTAGCAGTAAATTAAGGATGTCATGACTAGACCAAATATTGTGGGCCCCTAACTGCAGAACATGAATTTTTTTCTGAAATCCCGAATGCAAATATTACTTATTTGTGAATTTCTATTGTGTTTATTCCGAATTCCAATGGAATTAAAAAGAAATGCACAGCTTTGTTTTTGTTATCCAAATGATATTGGCAATGGGAATATGAAAAATGGGAGAATAATTAATGAAACATTCTCTAAAATATGTATGTACGCAGATAGTCGATAATTCTAGCAGTAAATTAAGGATGTCATGACTAGACCAAATATTGTGGGGCCCCAACTGCAGAACTTAAATTTTTTTAAAAATCCCGAATGCAAATATTAATTATTTGTGAATTTCTATTGTATTCATTCCGAATTCCAACGGAATTAAAAAGAAATACACAGCTTTGGTTTTGTTATCCAAATGATATTGGCAATGGGAATATGAAAAATGGGAGAATAATTAATGAAACATTCTCTAAAATATGTATGTCCAGAGATAGTCGCTAATTCTAGCCGTAAATTAAGGATGTCATGACTAGACCAAATATTGTGGGCCCCCAACTGCAGAACATAAATTTTTTTATGAAATCCCGAAGGCAAATATTAATTAATTGTGAAATTCCATTTGATTCATTCCGATTTCCAACGGAATTAAAAAGAAATACACAGCTTTGGTTTTGTTATCCAAAGGATATTGTCAATGGGAATATGAAAAATGGGACAATATTTAATGAAACATTTTCAAAATTATGTATGTCCAGAGATAGTCGCTAATTCTAGCCGTAAATTAAGGATGTCATGACTAGACCAAATATTGTGGGCCCCCAACTGCAGAACTTAAATTTTTTTTAAAATCCCGAATGCAAATATTAATTATTTGTGAATTTCCATTGTATTCATTCCGAACTCCAACGGAATTAAAAAGAAATACACAGCTTTGGTTTTCTTATCCAAATGATATTGGCAATGGGAATATGAAAAATGGGAGAATAATTAATGAAACATTCTCTAAAATATGTATGTACGCAGATAGTCGATAGTTCTAGCAGTAAATTAAGGATGTCATGACTAGACCAAATATTGTGGGCCCCTAACTGCAGAACATGAATTTTTTTCTGAAATCCCGAATGCAAATATTACTTATTTGTGAATTTCTATTGTGTTTATTCCGAATTCCAATGGAATTAAAAAGAAATGCACAGCTTTGTTTTTGTTATCCAAATGATATTGGCAATGGGAATATGAAAAATGGGAGAATAATTAATGAAACATTCTCTAAAATATGTATGTACGCAGATAGTCGATAATTCTAGCAGTAAATTAAGGATGTCATGACTAGACCAAATATTGTGGGCCCCCAACTGCAGAACTTAAATTTTTTTTAAAATCCCGAATGCAAATATTAATTAATTGTGAATTTCCATTGTATTCATTCCGATTTCCAACGGAATTAAAAAGAAATACACAGCTTTGGTTTTGTTATCCAAAGGATATTGTCAATGGGAATATGAAAAATGGGTCAATATTTAATGAAACATTTTCAAAATTATGTATGTCCAGAGATAGTCGCTAATTCTAGCCGTAAATTAAGGATGTCATGACTAGACCAAATATTGTGGGCCCCTAACTGCAGAGCATGAATTTTTTTCTGAAATCCCGAATGCAAATATTAATTAATTGTGAATTTCCATTGTATTCATTCCGATTTCCAACGGAATTAAAAAGAAATACACAGCTTTGGTTTTGTTATCCAAATGATATTGGCAATGGGAATATGAAAAATGGGAGAATAATTAATGAAACATTCTCTAAAATATGTATGTACGCAGATAGTCGATAATTCTAGCAGTAAATTAAGGATGTCATGACTAGACCAAATATTGTGGGCCCCCAACTGCAGAACATAAATTTTTTTATGAAATCCCGAAGGCAAATATTAATTAATTGTGAATTTCCATTGTATTCATTCCGATTTCCAACGGAATTAAAAAGAAATACACAGCTTTGGTTTTGTTATCCAAAGGATATTGTCAATGGGAATATGAAAAATGGGACAATATTTAATGAAACATTTTCAAAATTATGTATGTCCAGAGATAGTCGCTAATTCTAGCCGTAAATTAAGGATGTCATGACTAGACCAAATATTGTGGGCCCCCAACTGCAGAACATAAATTTTTTTATGAAATCCCGAAGGCAAATATTAATTAATTGTGAAATTCCATTTGATTCATTCCGATTTCCAACGGAATTAAAAAGAAATACACAGCTTTGGTTTTGTTATCCAAAGGATATTGTCAATGGGAATATGAAAAATGGGACAATATTTAATGAAACATTTTCAAAATTATGTATGTCCAGAGATAGTCGCTAATTCTAGCCGTAAATTAAGGATGTCATGACTAGACCAAATATTGTGGGCCCCCAACTGCAGAACTTAAATTTTTTTTAAAATCCCGAATGCAAATATTAATTATTTGTGAATTTCCATTGTATTCATTCCGAACTCCAACGGAATTAAAAAGAAATACACAGCTTTGGTTTTCTTATCCAAATGATATTGGCAATGGGAATATGAAAAATGGGAGAATAATTAATGAAACATTCTCTAAAATATGTATGTACGCAGATAGTCGATAGTTCTAGCAGTAAATTAAGGATGTCATGACTAGACCAAATATTGTGGGCCCCTAACTGCAGAACATGAATTTTTTTCTGAAATCCCGAATGCAAATATTACTTATTTGTGAATTTCTATTGTGTTTATTCCGAATTCCAATGGAATTAAAAAGAAATGCACAGCTTTGTTTTTGTTATCCAAATGATATTGGCAATGGGAATATGAAAAATGGGAGAATAATTAATGAAACATTCTCTAAAATATGTATGTACGCAGATAGTCGATAATTCTAGCAGTAAATTAAGGATGTCATGACTAGACCAAATATTGTGGGCCCCCAACTGCAGAACTTAAATTTTTTTTAAAATCCCGAATGCAAATATTAATTAATTGTGAATTTCCATTGTATTCATTCCGATTTCCAACGGAATTAAAAAGAAATACACAGCTTTGGTTTTGTTATCCAAAGGATATTGTCAATGGGAATATGAAAAATGGGTCAATATTTAATGAAACATTTTCAAAATTATGTATGTCCAGAGATAGTCGCTAATTCTAGCCGTAAATTAAGGATGTCATGACTAGACCAAATATTGTGGGCCCCTAACTGCAGAGCATGAATTTTTTTCTGAAATCCCGAATGCAAATATTAATTAATTGTGAATTTCCATTGTATTCATTCCGATTTCCAACGGAATTAAAAAGAAATACACAGCTTTGGTTTTGTTATCCAAATGATATTGGCAATGGGAATATGAAAAATGGGAGAATAATTAATGAAACATTCTCTAAAATATGTATGTACGCAGATAGTCGATAATTCTAGCAGTAAATTAAGGATGTCATGACTAGACCAAATATTGTGGGCCCCCAACTGCAGAACATAAATTTTTTTATGAAATCCCGAAGGCAAATATTAATTAATTGTGAATTTCCATTGTATTCATTCCGATTTCCAACGGAATTAAAAAGAAATACACAGCTTTGGTTTTGTTATCCAAAGGATATTGTCAATGGGAATATGAAAAATGGGACAATATTTAATGAAACATTTTCAAAATTATGTATGTCCAGAGATAGTCGCTAATTCTAGCCGTAAATTAAGGATGTCATGACTAGACCAAATATTGTGGGCCCCCAACTGCAGAACTTAAATTTTTTTTAAAATCCCGAATGCAAATATTAATTATTTGTGAATTTCTATTGTATTCATTCCGAATTCCAACGGAATTAAAAAGAAATACACAGCTTTGGTTTTGTTATCCAAATGATATTGGCAATGGGAATATGAAAAATGGGAGAATAATTAATGAAACATTCTCTAAAATATGTATGTACGCAGATAGTCGATAATTCTAGCCGTAAATTAACGATGTCATGACTAGACCAAATATTGTGGGCCCCCAACTGCAGAACATAAATTTTTTTATGAAATCCCGAAGGCAAATATTAATTAATTGTGAAATTCCATTTGATTCATTCCGATTTCCAACGGAATTAAAAAGAAATACACAGCTTTGGTTTTGTTATCCAAAGGATATTGTCAATGGGAATATGAAAAATGGGACAATATTTAATGAAACATTCTCTAAAATATGTATGTACGCAGATAGTCGATAATTCTAGCAGTAAATTATGGATGTCATGACTAGACCAAATATTGTGGGCCTCTAACTGCAGAACATGAATTTTTTTCTGAAATCCCGAATGCAAATATTACTTATTTGTGAATTTCCATTGTATTCCTTCCAAATTCCAACGGAATTAAAAAGAAATACACAGCTTTGGTTTTCTTATCCAAATGATATTGGCAATGGGAATATGAAAAATGGGACAATATTTAATGAAACATTTTCAAAATTATGTATGTCCGGAGATAGTCGCTAATTCTAGCCGTAAATTAAGGATGTCATGACTAGACCAAATATTGTGGGCCCCTAACTGCAGAGCATGAATTTTTTTCTGAAATCCCGAATGCAAATATTAATTACTTGTGAATTTCCATTGTATTCATTCCGATTTCCAACGGAATTAAAAAGAAATACACAGCTTTGGTTTTGTTATCCAAATGATATTGGCAATGGGAATATGAAAAATGGGAGAATAATTAATGAAACATTCTCTAAAATATGTATGTACGCAGATAGTCGATAATTCTAGCAGTAAATTAAGGATGTCATGACTAGACCAAATATTGTGGGCCCCCAACTGCAGAACATAAATTTTTTTATGAAATCCCGAAGGCAAATATTAATTAATTGTGAATTTCCATTGTATTCATTCCGATTTCCAACGGAATTAAAAAGAAATACACAGCTTTGGTTTTGTTATCCAAAGGATATTGTCAATGGGAATATGAAAAATGGGACAATATTTAATGAAACATTTTCAAAATTATGTATGTCCAGAGATAGTCGCTAATTCTAGCCGTAAATTAAGGATGTCATGACTAGACCAAATATTGTGGGCCCCCAACTGCAGAACTTAAATTTTTTTTAAAATCCCGAATGCAAATATTAATTATTTGTGAATTTCCATTGTATTCATTCCGAACTCCAACGGAATTAAAAAGAAATACACAGCTTTGGTTTTGTTATCCAAATGATATTGGCAATGGGAATATGAAAAATGGGAGAATAATTAATGAAACATTCTCTAAAATATGTATGTACGCAGATAGTCGATAGTTCTAGCAGTAAATTAAGGATGTCATGACTAGACCAAATATTGTGGGCCCCTAACTGCAGAACATGAATTTTTTTCTGAAATCCCGAATGCAAATATTACTTATTTGTGAATTTCTATTGTGTTTATTCCGAATTCCAATGGAATTAAAAAGAAATGCACAGCTTTGTTTTTGTTATCCAAATGATATTGGCAATGGGAATATGAAAAATGGGAGAATAATTAATGAAACATTCTCTAAAATATGTATGTACGCAGATAGTCGATAATTCTAGCAGTAAATTAAGGATGTCATGACTAGACCAAATATTGTGGGCCCCCAACTGCAGAACTTAAATTTTTTTTAAAATCCCGAATGCAAATATTAATTAATTGTGAATTTCCATTGTATTCATTCCGATTTCCAACGGAATTAAAAAGAAATACACAGCTTTGGTTTTGTTATCCAAAGGATATTGTCAATGGGAATATGAAAAATGGGTCAATATTTAATGAAACATTTTCAAAATTATGTATGTCCAGAGATAGTCGCTAATTCTAGCCGTAAATTAAGGATGTCATGACTAGACCAAATATTGTGGGCCCCTAACTGCAGAGCATGAATTTTTTTCTGAAATCCCGAATGCAAATATTAATTAATTGTGAATTTCCATTGTATTCATTCCGATTTCCAACGGAATTAAAAAGAAATACACAGCTTTGGTTTTGTTATCCAAATGATATTGGCATTGGGAATATGAAAAATGGGAGAATAATTAATGAAACATTCTCTAAAATATGTATGTACGCAGATAGTCGATAATTCTAGCAGTAAATTAAGGATGTCATGACTAGACCAAATATTGTGGGCCCCCAACTGCAGAACATAAATTTTTTTATGAAATCCCGAAGGCAAATATTAATTAATTGTGAATTTCCATTGTATTCATTCCGATTTCCAACGGAATTAAAAAGAAATACACAGCTTTGGTTTTGTTATCCAAAGGATATTGTCAATGGGAATATGAAAAATGGGACAATATTTAATGAAACATTTTCAAAATTATGTATGTCCAGAGATAGTCGCTAATTCTAGCCGTAAATTAAGGATGTCATGACTAGACCAAATATTGTGGGCCCCCAACTGCAGAACTTAAATTTTTTTAAAAATCCCGAATGCAAATATTAATTATTTGTGAATTTCTATTGTATTCATTCCGAATTCCAACGGAATTAAAAAGAAATACACAGCTTTGGTTTTGTTATCCAAATGATATTGGCAATGGGAATATGAAAAATGGGAGAATAATTAATGAAACATTCTCTAAAATATGTATGTACGCAGATAGTCGATAATTCTAGCCGTAAATTAACGATGTCATGACTAGACCAAATATTGTGGGCCCCCAACTGCAGAACATAAATTTTTTTATGAAATCCCGAAGGCAAATATTAATTAATTGTGAATTTCCATTGTATTCATTCCGATTTCCAACGGAATTAAAAAGAAATACACAGCTCTGGTTTTGTTATCCAAAGGATATTGTCAATGGGAATATGAAAAATGGTACAATATTTAATGAAACATTTTCAAAATTATGTATGTCCATAGATAGTCGCTAATTCTAGCCGTAAATTAAGGATGTCATGACTAGACCAAATATTGTGGGCCCCCAACTGCAGAACTTAAATTTTTTTTAAAATCCCGAATGCAAATATTAATTATTTGTGAATTTCCATTGTATTCATTCCGAACTCCAACGGAATTAAAAAGAAATACACAGCTTTGGTTTTCTTATCCAAATGATATTGGCAATGGGAATATGAAAAATGGGAGAATAATTAATGAAACATTCTCTAAAATATGTATGTACGCAGATAGTCGATAGTTCTAGCAGTAAATTAAGGATGTCATGACTAGACCAAATATTGTGGGCCCCCAACTGCAGAACTTAAATTTTTTTTAAAATCCCGAATGCAAATATTAATTAATTGTGAATTTCCATTGTATTCATTCCGATTTCCAACGGAATTAAAAAGAAATACACAGCTTTGGTTTTGTTATCCAAAGGATATTGTCAATGGGAATATGAAAAATGGGACAATATTTAATGAAACATTTTCAAAATTATGTATGTCCAGAGATAGTCGCTAATTCTAGCCGTAAATTAAGGATGTCATGACTAGACCAAATATTGTGGGCCCCTAACTGCAGAGCATGAATTTTTTTCTGAAATCCCGAATGCAAATATTAATTACTTGTGAATTTCCATTGTATTCATTCCGATTTCCAACGGAATTAAAAAGAAATACACAGCTTTGGTTTTGTTATCCAAATGATATTGGCAATGGGAATATGAAAAATGGGAGAATAATTAATGAAACATTCTCTAAAATATGTATGTACGCAGATAGTCGATAATTCTAGCAGTAAATTAAGGATGTCATGACTAGACCAAATATTGTGGGCCCCCAACTGCAGAACATAAATTTTTTTATGAAATCCCGAAGGCAAATATTAATTAATTGTGAATTTCCATTGTATTCATTCCGATTTCCAACGGAATTAAAAAGAAATACACAGCTTTGGTTTTGTTATCCAAAGGATATTGTCAATGGGAATATGAAAAATGGGACAATATTTAATGAAACATTTTCAAAATTATGTATGTCCAGAGATAGTCGCTAATTCTAGCCGTAAATTAAGGATGTCATGACTAGACCAAATATTGTGGGCCCCCAACTGCAGAACTTAAATTTTTTTAAAAATCCCGAATGCAAATATTAATTATTTGTGAATTTCCATGGTATTCATTCCGAACTCCAACGGAATTAAAAAGAAATACACAGCTTTGGTTTTGTTATCCAAATGATATTGTCAATGGCAATATGAAAAATTGGACAATATTTAATGAAACATTTTCAAAATTATGTATGTCCGGAGATAGTCGATAATTCTAGCAGTAAATTAAGGATGTCATGACTAGACCAAATATTGTGGGGCCCCAACTGCAGAACTTAAATTTTTTTAAAAATCCCGAATGCAAATATTAATTATTTGTGAATTTCCATTGTATTCATTCCGAACTCCAACGGAATTAAAAAGAAATACACATCTTTGGTTTTGTTATCCAAATGATATTGGCAATGGGAATATGAAAAATGGGAGAATAATTAATGAAACATTCTCTAAAATATGTATGTACGCAGATAGTCGATAATTCTAGCAGTAATTTAAGGATGTCATGACTTGACCAAATATTGTGGACTCTAAATAGAATTCCCGTTAAAAATTTATTCGTAAAAAAAGGAATTCTGATTATCTTATTACACGCTCTTCAAAATCCGGTAGCCCACATTGAACATACTTACCATGTTTAACCGTAAACAGAATTCCTGTTTTAAAATTTATTCGTAAAATTAGGAATTCGGATTATCTTATTACACGCTTCCCAAAATCGGGTAGTCTACATTGGAAATACTTGCAACGCTTAACTCCAAATAGAATTCCCGTTTTAAAATTTATTCGTAAAATTTGGATTTCTGATTATCATATTGCACGCTTCTCAAAATCCGATAGACCACATTGAAAATACTTACCATGTTTAACCGTAAACAGAATTCCTGTTTTAAAATTTATTCGTAAAATTAGGAATTCTGATTATCTTATTACACGCTTCCCAAAATCCGGTAGTCTACATTGAAAATATCTACAACGCTTAACTAGAAATAGAATTCCTGTTTTAAAATTTATTCGTAAAGTTAGGAATTCCGATTATCTTATTACACGCTTCCCAAAATCCGGTAGTCTACATTGAAAATACCTACAACGCTTAACTCCAAATCGAATTCCCGTTTAATAATTTATTTGTAAAAATAAAAATTCTGATTATCTTATTACTCGCTTCCCAAAATCCGGTAGACCACATTGAAAATACTTACCATGTTTAACCGTAAACAGAATTCCTGTTTTAAAATTTATTCGTAAAATTAGGAATTCTGATTATCTTATTACACGCTTCCCAAAATCCGGTAGTCTAAATAGAAAATACCTACAACGCTTAATTCCAAATAGAATTCCCGTTTTAAAATTTATTCGGAAAAATAGGAATTCTGATTATCTTATTACACGCTTCCCAAAATCCGGTAGGCCACATTGAAAATACTTACCATGTTTAACCGTAAACAGAATTCCTGTTTTAAAATTTATTCGTAAAATTAGGAATTCTGATTATCTTATTACACGCTTCCCAAAATCCGGTAGTCTACATTGAAAATATCTACAACGCTTAACTAGAAATAGAATTCCTGTTTTAAAATTTATTCGGAAAAATAGGAATTCTGATTATCTTATTACACGCTTCCCAAAATCCGGTAGTCTACATTGAAAATACCTACAACGCTTAACTCCAAATAGAATTCCCGTTTTAAAATTTATTTGTAAAAATAGGAATTCTGATTATCTTATTACACGCTTCCCAAAATCCGGTAGACCACATTGAAAATACTTACAACGCTTAACTCTAAATAGAATTCCCGTTTTAAAATTTATTCGTAAAATTAGGAATTCTGATTATCTTATTACACGCTTCCCAAAATCCGGTAGTCTAAATTGAAAATACTAACAATGTTTAATCCTAACGAGAATTCCTGTTTTAAAATTTATTCGTAAAATTAGGAATTCCGATTATCTTATTACACGCTTTCCAAAATCCAGTAGACCACATTGAAAATACTTACCATGTTTAACCGTAAACAGAATTCCTGTTTTAAAATTTATTCGTAAAATTAGGAATTCTGATTATCTTATTACACGCTTCCCAAAATCCGGTAGACCACATTGAAAATACTTACCATGTTTAACCGTAAACAGAATTCGTGTTTTAAAATTTATTCGTAAAATTAGGAATTATGATTATCTTATTACACGCGTTTCAAAATCCGGTAGACCACATTGAAAATACTTACAATGTTTAACCGTAAACAGAATTCCTGTTTTAAAATTTATTCGTAAAATTAGGAATTCTGATTATCTTATTACACGCTTCCCAAAATCCGGTAGTCTACATTGAAAATACCTACAACGCTTAACTCCAAATAGAATTCCCGTTTTAAAATTTATTCGGAAAAATAGGAATTCTGATTATCTTATTACACGCTTCCCAAAATCCGGTAGACCACATTGAAAATACTTACCATGTTTAACCGTAAACAGAATTCCTGTTTTAAAATTTATTCGTAAAATTAGGAATTCTGATTATCTTATTACACGCTTCCCAAAATCCGGTAGTCTAAATTGAAAATACTAACAATGTTTAATCCTAACGAGAATTCCTGTTTTAAAATTTATTCGTAAAATTAGGAATTCCGATTATCTTATTACACGCTTTCCAAAATCCGGTAGTCTACATTGAAAATACCTACAACGCTTAACTCCAAATAGAATTCCCGTTTTAAAATTTATTCGTGAAAATAGGAATTCTGAATATCTTATTACTCGCTTCCCAAAATCCGGTAGACCACATTGAAAATACCTACAACGCTTAACTCCAAATAGAATTCCCGTTTTAAAATTTATTCGTAAAAATAGGAATTTTGATTATCTTATTACTCGCTTCCCAAAATCCGGTAGCCCACATTGAAAATACTTACCATGTTTAACCGTAAACACAATTCGTGTTTTAAAATTTATTCGTAAAATTAGGAATTCTGATTATCTTATTACTCGCTTCCCAAAATCCGGTAGACCACATTGAAAATACTTACCATGTTTAACCGTAAACAGAATTCCTGTTTTAAAATTTTTTTCGTAAAATTAGGAATTCCGATTAACTTATTACACGCTTTCCAAAATCCGTTAGACCACATTGAAAATACTTACCATGTTTAACCGAAAACAGAATTTCTGTTTTAAAATTTATTCGCAAAATTAGGAATTCTGATTATCTTATTACACGCTTCCCAAAATCCGGTAGTCTAAATTGAAAATACCTACAACGCTTAACTAGAAATACAATTCCCGTTTAAAAATTTATTCGTAAAATTAGGAATTCTGATTATCTTATTACACGCTTCCCAAAATCCGGTAGACCACATTGAAAATACTAACAATGTTTAATCCTAACGAGAATTCCTGTTTTAAAATTTATTCGTAAAATAAGGAATTCCGATTATCTTGTTACACGCTTTCCAAAATCCGGTAGACCACATTGAAAATACTTACAACGCTTAACTCCAAATAGAATTCCCGTTTTAAAATTTATTCGTGAAAATAGGAATTCTGAATATCTTATTACTCCCTTCCCAAAATCCGGTAGACCACATTGAAAATACTTACCATGTTTAACCGTAAACAGAATTCCTGTTTTAAAATTTATTCGTAAAATTAGGAATTCCGGTTATCTTATTACACGCTTCCCAAAATCCGGTAAACCACATTGAAAATACTTACCATGTTTAACCGTAAACAGAATTCGTGTTTTAAAATTTATTCGTAAAATTAGGAATTCTGATTATCTTATTACACGCGTTTCAAAATCCGGTAGACCACTTTGAAAATACTTACAACGCTTAACTCCAAATAGAATTCCCGTTTAAAAATTTAGTTGTAAAAATAGGAATTCTGATTATCTTATTACTCGCTTCCCAAAATCCGGTAGACCACATTGAAAATACCTACAACGCTTAACTCCAAATAGAATTCCCGTTTTAAAATTTATTCGTAAAAATAGGAATTTTGATTATCTTATTACTCGCTTCCCAAAATTCGGTAGCCCACATTGAAAATACTTACCATGTTTAACCGTAAACACAATTCGTGTTTTAAAATTTATTCGTAAATTTAGGAATTCTGATTATCTTATTACACGCTTCTCAAAATCCTGTAGGCCACATTGAAAATACTTACCATGTTTAACCGTAAACAGAATTTCTGTTTTAAAATTTATTCGTAAAATTAGGAATTCCGATTATCTTATTACACGCTTTCCAAAATCCGGTAGACCATATTGAAAATACCTACAACGCTTAACTCCAAATAGAATTCCCGTTTTAAAATTTATTCGTGAAAATAGGAATTCTGATTATCTTATTACTCGCTTCCCAAAATCCGGTAGACCACATTGAAAACACTTACAACGTTTAACTCCAAATAGAATTCCCGTTTTAAAATTTATTCGTGAAAATAGGAATTCTGAATATCTTATTACACGCTTCCCAAAATCCGGTAGACCACATTGAAAATACTTACCATGTTTAACCGTAAACAAAATTTCTGTTTTAAAATTTATTCGTAAAATTAGGAATTCTGATTATCTTATTACTCGCTTCCCAAAATCCGGTAGACCACATTGAAAATACTTACCATGTTTAACCGTAAACAGAATTCCTGTTTTAAAATTTTTTTCGTAAAATTAGGAATTCCGATTAACTTATTACACGCTTTCCAAAATCCGTTAGACCACATTGAAAATACTTACCATGTTTAACCGAAAACAGAATTTCTGTTTTAAAATTTATTCGCAAAATTAGGAATTCTGATTATCTTATTACACGCTTCCCAAAATCCGGTAGTCTAAATTGAAAATACCTACAACGCTTAACTAGAAATACAATTCCCGTTTAAAAATTTATTCGTAAAATTAGGAATTCTGATTATCTTATTACACGCTTCCCAAAATCCGGTAGACCACATTGAAAATACTAACAATGTTTAATCCTAACGAGAATTCCTGTTTTAAAATTTATTCGTAAAATTGGGAATTCCGATTATCTTATTACACGCTTCCCAAAATCCGGTAGTCTAAATTGAAAATACTAACAATGTTTAATCCTAACGAGAATTCCTGTTTTAAAATTTATTCGTAAAATTAGATTACACGCTTTCCAAAATCCGGTAGACCCAATTAAAAATACCTACAACGCTTAACTACAAAATAGAATTCCCGTTTTAAAATTTATTCGTGAAAATAGGAATTCTGATTATCTTATTACACGCTTCCCAAAATCCGGTAGTCTAAATTGAAAATACTAACAATGTTTAATCCTAACGAGAATTCCTGTTTTAAAATTTATTCGTAAAATTAGGAATTCCGATTATCTTATTACTCGCTTCCCAAAATCCGGTAGACCACATTGAAAATACTTACCATTTTTAGCCGTAAACAGAATTTCTGTTTTAAAATTTATTCGTAAAATTAGGAATTCCGATTATCTTATTACACGCTTCCCAAAATCCGGTAGTCTAAATTGAAAATACTAACAATGTTAAATCCTAACGAGAATTCCTGTTTTAAAATTTATTCGTAAAATAAGGAATTCCGATTATCTTGTTACACGCTTTCCAAAATCCGGTAGACCACATTGAAAATACTTACAACGCTTAACTCTAAATAGAATTCCCGTTTTAAAATTTATTCGTAAAAATAGGAATTCTGATTATCTTATTACACGCTTCCCAAAATCCGGTAGACCACATTGAAAATACTTACAACGCTTAACTCCAAATAGAATTCCCGTTTTAAAATTTATTCGTGAAAATAGGAATTCTGAATATCTTATTACTCCCTTCCCAAAATCCGGTAGACCACATTGAAAATACTTACCATGTTTAACCGTAAACAGAATTCCTGTTTTAAAATTTATTCGTAAAATTAGATTATACGCTTTCCAAAATCCGGTAGACCCCATTGAAAACACTTACAACGTTTTACTCCAAATAGAATTCCCGTTTTAAAATTTATTCGTGAAAATAGGAATTCTGAATATCTTATTACACGCTTCCCAAAATCCGGTAGACCACATTGAAAATACTTACCATGTTTAACCGTAAACAGAATTTCTGTTTTAAAATTTATTCGTAAAATTAGTAATTCTGATTATCTTATTACACGTTTCCCAAAATCCGGTAGTCTAAATTGAAAATACCTACAACGCTTAACTAGAAATACAAATACAAGGGTACCATAAGATTGCAGTAAATATTCAATTGTTTAATCCCACCAATCATTATTTGGATGACAATATCCTACGTATTCGAGTTAAGGTCTGGATCCAGAATGAAAAAATAAATGCCGCATCCAAAAATTTGTGTACACCTCTACTTCACAAAAGTTTAAGTCAATTGCTCGAATCATCTAAATTTTCAGATGTGGATATTGTGGTAGAAGACTTGATTTTGAAGGCACATAAGAATATTTTGTCATGTCGTAGTGGAGTCTTTGCTGCAATGTTCCTCAACGAAATGTCTTCGGAATCTCTAACGGGAATTGTTAAAATTGATGACTTCCATAGCAAAACAGTCAAAGGAATGCTCGAGTTCATCTATTCGGGAAATGTGGAAATTGTTGATGAAGATTTTGTGGAGTTACTCAAAATTGCAGAGAAATACGAACTGGAAAATCTGAAAGTTGCCTGCACTAAGGCAGCGATTTTGAAATTATCCATTGAAAACGTCATTGAAGTTTTGATTATGGGAGATATGTACAATGCTCCGGAATTGAAATACAGAGCAATGGATTTCATCAACAGCAACAAAGCCAATCCCATGTTTTCGCCGGGAAATGAGAATGGAGCTTTTGAAAAACTTGCGGAAGAAAATCCGAAGCTGTTCATAGAAATGTATAAAAATGTTCGAAATAAAAATATTGAAGAGATCACAAGATTTACCACAAATTAAAAAGATTTATAAGAGTTTTTATGACACATTTTTCCTGTAAATGTGCACTAGAATGACCAATTAATTAATGTATACCTCCTATAGTATTTTACTTAAAAGGCACTCCCTTGCGAGAATTGATATTTTATATATATAATCACAACGTGAGCGCATTCGAAGAAATCTGTGTAGTATAATTAACGAACAGTAAAATGTTAGCATTAATTATATTTCTCTGTACTAACTAAATTAAATGTCAAAATAAAAGGATTGATGTTGAGTTCAGAGAAATGTAAATATGTAATGCAACTATCTTTGAAAAGGCTATGATTGCAAGCGTATGTGATTAAAATTGTTTCGAAACGTTCCGTTGTAAAGATTCAATAAAATATGCAATTAATTAATTAGTTTTCTAATAATTATAATATGTAATAAAATCTGCAATTAATTAATTAGTCTCCTAATAATTATAATAATCTGTAATAAAATCTGCAATTAATTAATTAGTCTCCTAATAATTATAATAATATGTACTAAAATCTGCAATTAATTAATTAGTCTCCTAATAATTATAATAATATGTACTAAAATATGCAATTAATTAATTAGTCTCCTAATAATTAGAATAATATGTAATGAAATATGCAATTAATTAATTTGCATCTAGAGTTGTAACATTTTATGTACTACGATCGAATCGATCGAATAAGAAACTAATTAATTATGTAACAGTGAATTTTAACATTAATTATTTTATTATCTACTGTAGTCGGTACTTATAATGTAATTAATTAAGGCTTAATTAATAAGTATCAGGCTAACAGCTTTCTTGAATTTTCGTTCTTTTACAGAATAAAAGCACTTTATTTCAATACATTTATCTTTATCTGACTGTAATATTGTAGAGTACAAGACAATTCCATATAAACCGCTAAGAATTCGCTATTTACGGTGACTCCTTATCGTGTTTTTTGCGGTGGAAACTCAGATATTTTTATCAAGGATTTATCACAAATGTCACATTTAAAAGGTCTCTTTTCACTATCACGTAACACGTTAAAATCCGTTAGAAAAGTTTCGTTGTGAAAAGGGTACAATTAATTATTTATTGATTTCTGCCTCCTGAAAGTTGTAATATATTTTATATGCAATACATTTATTGATTTATTTAAATAACCTGTAACTAATTAACGATTAGGTTAACATTGGTATTTCTAAACTGCGTAATTAAATCTCAAACTTAGCAAAACAGTATTGGAGAAGTCAGGAGAAATAAAAGACGACGATTACAAGTGTAACAATTTAATATAACGCTTTTAAAGTGCTGCAATGTAAATATGCAATTAATTACCTATAAAGCAATGTTAAATAAGATATTTTCAATATCTTAATTAATTTTTAATGATTAATATTTTTGAATTGAATGTCAGTTAAATGTGAAAGAATGAAAAACTGCAATGATGCTTTATCTCCTTCAAATTTTGACATTTTGGAGTACTGATACGAAAACGCTAATAATTTTCCTGTTTACTCTAGCAATTTAGTTTGTTTCCTCATCGTGCATCTTGCGGTGTCGTGACAGATTATATTTCGACTTGAAAGATTTACCACAAATATCACATTTAAAAGGTCTCTTTTGACTATGCGTCGCTTGATGAATATTTAGGTGCTTTTTGGTGACAAATGTTTTCCCACAAACATCACATTCAAAAGACCTTTCTCCAGAATGCCATATGCAATGATTCTTTAAATAAGCAGCAGAAATAAAGCCTTTACCGCAAATGTCGCATTCAAAAGGTTTTTCACCGCTGTGAATTCTTCTATGGATCTTTAATCTGTAGAACTCTCTGAAGGACTTGCCACAAATGTCACATTCATGCTTCTTGTCTCCTGTGTGTTTGTTAGGGTGGTTTCTTAAGTTTCCTTTACGTTTTCTAAACGTATTTTTATGGCTACCAGAATGAGAGCGCAGGTGAGTTTTTAGTTCTTGAGGTAATTTGAATAATTGCAAACAAATGTGGCATTCATGTTTCTTCTCCGCATCACCCTTGCCATCCCCTTTACTGACCGTTTGTTTCTCTGTCGTGTTTTGTGAACATTTACTTCCTCCGGGGCTTTCATTTGATTTTGGAGAAACGACAAATTGTTCCAAATTGTGATTTCCAAACTTATTTAGATTATCTGATTGAATTGTTTCACAATTGTTCTGCCCACAAACAGAATTACCGGATTGAACATTGTTTCCAAAATCAGACGATTCCAAGTCGTCATTATCTGAAAATGTATTTGAAATATTTTTATGAACTCAAAACCGATTATTGTATTCTGGAAATAAAATGCTAAATAAATACACGTAGTGTATTGAAATTCTTTTGAAACGTATTTGCAAAATTCAAATAAACCCCACCATTACTTGAAATTGAGATTTCGTCTTCACTCTTTACTGTATTGATCATTTCGAAGAGTACAGGAGACATTGGAGGGATGGATCCAAATAAGACTTGTGTACCTGTCTCTTGAGATCTTGCAGCCGCCGGCAAGCTATTTGGATTAAAATTGGTATTTCCATTTGGAAATACTTCCTCATCCGTTTCTCCCACATTTGTGTTAATGAAAGTATCAATTTCTAAACAAAAATTCATTTCAAGGATTTCAGGACGCAAGATTTTCAAATTACTCATGATTAAAAGAACGTAGAAGATGAGTTACCTTGTGTAATAAGAATAGATCTGACTATTACTTCACATTTCGATTCAGAAATAAATGTTTTCTGGGATTTTAGCATTGTGGTTTTAATATTGGACCGCAATTCCTCGTACTGCTTTTGAAACAATTCTGCTTGTTCTAACGCCGTTTTGCATTTCTCCACCAAATCCAAACAGGAATCACAGCATTCTATCCAAACACTCGCTTTTCCAAAATGTTCACGCAGAAGACAAAACGTGGAGTCCGGGATCTCCAGAAGTTTCCGCAACAGGAATATTATTTGCAACTCAGTGTCCGCATTATCGATTCCTTCTGCTGCAAAATATATTAAATGGCATAATAATAATATATTCCACAGGAGATGGTGTTAAAGTACATTTGAACTAGAACTAATAGTTTCTGAGATGAGTGATTGATTACCTTGTTGGCAATTGAAGTTTTTGGCAGATGGAAGATATGTTGAGTTTCCATCCTGAGTAGCAGTTTTCTTGGGAAATCTCTCTCCGCAACAAATGAGACACCTTTTGGGTAACATATTGACCATTCCGAAATTTTAGAAGAGAAAATTTCAATGAATTTTTCTCTAATGGCAAGACAGTTGGTTAGAGAATCGTAATCTGTTCAGGTCTTTTAATGCAGCGCGGTGGTTTCACTCGCGACTTTTAGAATCATATCCATTAAAAGGAAAAATATTATGGGGCTTCCAAACGCGTGGTTAGAACGTTATAATGTAGTCACCAGATAGTAATCCACCATATTATTAAGTTATCAAGTTGTATACTTTCTGTGTAAATATTAAATTTCCCACCATTCTGCTGATAGAGTTATCAGCAAATTTGGCAGCTTATTGCTGTTCTAAGCAGACAACTCAATGGGGAAAAATGCAAACTGCATCCGACTTATCAGCACTGTGCCCCCAACTCCATCCATTTCCTAGCATTATCTAGATTTAGTAATACTAGTATCTATATCTGTGGGGGCTTCTAATAATGCTTTAAAAATTCGTAACCCTTTTGGAGGAACTTTAGGAATATTGTTCATGGACGAGGATATTTTTAAAGAGCAAGCTGTGATGCGTGTTGCAATCTATCTGGTCAGGATACGGAATGGTGAAGGTAACGGAACCAAGCCCAAAAGTCAGTATGGAGATGAAGGTGCTACAATTAATTAATTCCTGCCCCCTGAAGTTGTAATATTTTATAAGCAACATATTCATTTCTACATTTATTTACAGAACACTGTAAATAATTAACGAACAGCTTAACATTTTGTAGCTCTAAATTTTATAATTAAATCTCAAAATTAACAATAGTATTGTAGAAGTCAGGAGAATTAAAAGACAGAACGATTAAAAGCGATATAGAAGTGTTGTCATGTAAATATCTATGCAATTAATTACCTGTATTGTAATGCAGGGAAATTAAATAAAAAATAGTGCAGGACTAATAGTGTGTTTCAATTGACTGTCAGTAAAATATTGAAGAATGAACCACATTGCTTTTACAGAATAAAATGTGAAAAATGCAAAACAAATCGTTATTTGTTTTTTGATATTTTATTCAAAGAATTTAATTGTTTGATATTATTTTAGTACCCTAATATCTGTTTCGGATTACAATATTGAGGAATACTAAGCAATTCCATATAAAACCGCTAAGAATTTTTCTTTACCCTCTCGATTTAGGATGTTTCCTCATCATCGTGCTTTTTGCGGTGGTATATCATACTGTTTTTAAACTTGAAAGATTTATCACAAATATCACATTTAAAAGATCTCTTTTGACTATGCTTCACTTGATGTTTCCTTAGGTCTGGCTTCCTGATAAATGCCTTGCCACAATTATCACATTCAAAAGGCTTCTCTCCGGAATGCCCCTTGTAGTGTAACTGTAATGAAGAAGCCATAGTAAAACTTTTGCTACAAATGTCGCACCCAAAAGGTTTTTCACCGCTGTGAATTCTTCCATGGATCTTTAAACGGCACAAATAAGGGAAGGACTTTCCACAAATGTCACATTTGTGCTTTACTTCTGCTGCGGGTTTGTTAGGATGGTTTCCTAAATTGCCTTTACGTTTTGTAAATACTTTTTTATTGGCTTCGGTGCTGGAATGAGATCGCAGGTGAGTTCTTAATTGTCGAGGCAATTTGAACAATTTCAAGCATTTGTGGCATTTATGTTTTCTCTTGGTAACTCCCCTGACACCCCTCATTCTAACCTTTGGCCCCTCTGACTTGTTTAGTGAAGATTTACTCCCCCGGGGACTTTTATTTGATTTTCCAGGTAGCACTAATTGATCCAAATTTTCATTTGCAGGTTTCTTTAGATTATCTAATGGAATAATTGCTTTACTGCTGTTCTGCGTGCAAGCTAATGTATTACCGGATTGAATGTTGTTACCGAAATCGGAAGATGCCAAACTCAAATCCAAATCATTTTCTGAAAATACAGTCGAACAACCACCTTTCTACGTTTACTTCATTAAAAATAAACTACTAAATTATATTTGAATTTCTTACTCTGAAAAGAATGCAAAAATTCATCTAAAAAATATGAACCCACCATTCAATTTTTCGTTTTCGCCCTTTACTGTATTGATTCTCTCGAACATAACATGTATGATGGGTCCAGTTAAGACTTCTGTGGTCTCTGTAGGTATTGCTTGTGCTTTCAAGGCATTTTGGTTAAAGGCAGTGCTATTTTGAAATATTTCTGCATCCGTGACAGTGTCAGTTATGTTAATGAAATTTTCAGTTACTAAAAAGGAATTGAGTTCAAGCATTTAGGTATAATCAAACGCACTAAATTTAAAACATTAATTTAGCAAAACTAAAAAGTAAGAAAAATATAAAATAAATAGGAACACACAACACACCATTATCAAATGAAATTATGATTTCGTCTTCACTCTTTACTGTGTTGGTCCCGTTGATCAGAACAGGCGTTGTGGATCCAAATTCAATTAAGACTTGTGAGTCTTCGGAGTATTGAGATGCAACAGGCGCTGGCACTGGCGAGTTATTTGGGTCAAAGTTGACATTTCCATTAGGAAATATTTCTTCAGCCGTCTCTGTCCCAATTACTTTGATGAAATTATCAATTTCTAAAAGGGAATTCGTTTCAAGCATTTAGAGACATAATTAAACTCCCTGAACTTTATAAAATTAAATTTTTCAAATAATTAAAGACTAAAAGAAAGAAAAAAATCCTGTTACCTTGTGTGATAAGATGAGATCTGACAAGTGCTTCACATTTCGATTCAGCGCTAAATGGTTTCTTGGGGGATTTTAGCATTGTGGTTTTTATATTGGATCGCAATTCCTCGTACTGCTTTTGAAACAATTCTGCTTGTTCTAACGCCACTTTGCATTTCTCCACCAAATCCAAACAGGAATCACAACATTCTATCCAAACACTCGCACTTCCAAAATGTTCACGCAGAAGAAAACACGTATCTTCCGGGATTTCCAGAAGTTTCCGCAGCAGGAATATCATTAGCACCTCAGTGTTTCCATTATTGGCTCCTTCTGCTGCAAAATATATTAAACGTCACAATCATAATATATTCCACAAGAAATTGTGTTATGGTACAACTGAACTAAAAGTTTCTTCGAAGGTTGATTACCCTGTTGGCAATTGAAGTTTTCGGCAGATGGAAAAGATGCTGAGTTAACATCCTGAGTAGTGTCTCGGTAACAAATGAGACACTTGTTGAGTACCATATTGACCTTTCCGAAATTTTAGAAGAGAATTTCTGATAATTTTTGTTCTGATGGCAAGACAGTTTTAGTCTTAGTTAGAGAAGTGAATCCTGTTCAGGTCTTTTAATGCGACGCGGGGGTTTCCCTCGCGGCTTTTAGAATAACATCCATTTCAGTTTTAAAAGTAGTTGAACTTGATTTTTAAAGACACCCTTAAATCTTTAAAAGACGCTTGTATTAAGAAACCACCAAAATTTAATAATGTGCATCGATCGTTTCAACATATGTTAAATTATTAAGAATACAAAAGTACTCTTACTTAAAGAAAAGTTCGATAAATCTTTATTAAAAAAGTTAGTTGAATGAAAGTATTTTCGTACAAAGTTTCAAAAAGTCAAAAAATATATTACGAGGTTTCTAATACGCTTGCCTGAAATTCAATGCTTCAGTAATAGCGAAAATGTAGTGTATGTACAATGTACACTGTACATTAAAAAAGCAACCCCAATATAAACTTAATTGAGCGGGTAAACATTGGAGCTGATTATTTACATTGTCGTAAACTCTAGCCGTTTGTCCTATGGTGCGTGACTTTTAGCCTGTACTGTAGATATTACTTATGTGGCTCTTCCGGTTGCTTTGGATCGCCTTGACGGACTTTAGCGAAGCCACTAGTATTATTTTATATCAAACTTAATAAATAACAGTTAGGTGTTCTCAGAACAATTGTTAATATCAGGCAATTTGTGAATTTCACAATTGTAATATAGGAATATTCGTAGTGTATGTTAATTATCACAAATGTTACTTATTGGCGCATAAAAACTAAGGAAAATGATACAATTAATGCAGTAAATGGCAATTCATTATGTTTCCATTTGTTTGCACATGTTCAGTAGAATCCTTCTCAGCACTAGTACGTTCGTGTCTACACGTTCCTCATTATTGGGTTTCGAGGGATTTTCCAATGGGGAAGAGATGTTGAAATGACGATAAGACTTGTTATTATAACCTTCCTGAGCGCAATTGCATTTGTCTGAATCCTTTTGTTCTGTGCAGATTTCTGATTTCCCCAGTGTGTCTAACCGATAGCATTGCGATGAATTCTGTTTTTAAAAGAGCAATACCACACACAGTGTTAGAATCGTCTCCCCCACAAATAGATGGCCATGGCCTTCCAGATCCACGGACACAGGTTTCAAAATATTCTGGCTGGGATTGGTCATAATGGCAAATCACACAGGTTTTAACTCCTAACGGCAATTAATAGCAAATTTATAATTTCGCAATTGGGATTGTAATGCCAAATGTGTGAATTCAAATCATGAGTAGCTTGTAAAAAATAAAAATTGCGTTACCATTGCTGAATTCTGGACAAAATGACACACAGTATGTACACTGTACAGTGATGAGAGTGTAGAAGAGGAACAGCTTCATTTTTGTAGTGCTTGTCTTTCACAAAGAAATAATGTCGAACAAATCTTAAATATTTTGCCTTCAAAGTGCAAACACGCTGCAATTCAAACTACGAAGGGATTTCTAATTAGGTTTCATCTAATTAGTTTACTTAACGTTTATTTTCATTTTTCTGGAGCAGCCCAGAATTAAATGCGCACAATCCTGTTGTAAAAATAAAGTCTGAATTTTCTCTTCTGGACAGAAATCAAAAGGAAGTCTCTACTCGAGGGGGTGAGAATGTGAACGAATATGGAGCTGAACATATGAGTTGGGGGTACCATAAGATTGCAGTTAATATTCAGTTGTTTAATCCCACTAATCACTATTTGGATGACAATATCCTACGTATTCGAGTTAAGGTCTCGATCCAGAATGAAAAAATAAATGCCGCATCCAAAAATTTGTGTACACATCTACTTCACAAAAATTTAAGTCAATTGCTCGCGTCATCTAAATTTTCAGATGTGGATATTGTGGTAGAAGACTTATTGATTTTCAAAGAACATATCTTGGCGTGTCGCAGTCCAGTCTTTGCTGCAGAGTTCCAGAACGAAATTTCTCCAGAGTCTCTGACCACAATTATTAAAATTGACGACTTCCATTCCAAAACAGTCAAAGGAATGCTCGAGTTTATCTACTCCGAAAATATGGAAATTGTTGATAAAGATTTTATGGAATTACTAAAAATTGCAGAGAAGTACGAACTGGAAGACCTGAAAGTGGAGTGTACTAAGACAGCAATTTTGGAAATGTCCGTTGAAAACGTCATTGAACTTTTGATTAAAGGGGATATCTACAACGCTCCGGAATTGAAATACAGAGCATTGGATTTCATCAACAGCAACAAAGCCAATCCCATGTTTTCTCTTGGAAATGAGAATGGAGCTTTTGAAAAGCTTGCGGAAGAACATCCGAAGCTGTTCGTAGAAATGTATAAAAATGTTCGAAATAAAAATATTGAAGAGGTCACAAGATTTACCACAAATTTAAAAGATTAAAGTTTCTTTGGGAAATTTTTCCTGTAAATGTGCACTAAAATTACCAATTAATTAATTTCTACCTTCTATATTATTTTACTTAAAAAATACTTCCTTGCGAGAATTGGCATTTTACATACATAATCACGACGTGAGTGCATTTCAAGAAATATGTGTATAATATCAACGAACAGTGAAATTTTAACATATATATTTCTCTATACTAATTAAATTAATTGTGAAAATAATAGCATTGTATAATGTTAGTTCAGAGGAATCTAATGCAACTATCTTTGAAGAGGCCATGATTGCTAGCGTATGATTAAAATTGTTTCAAAACGTTCCGATGTAAAGATTCAATAAAATATGCAGTTAATTAATTAGTCTCCCAATAATTATAATATTATGTAATAAAATATGCAATTAATTAATTTGCATCTAGAGTTGCAACATTTTATGTACTATGATCACATGTAATAAGAAACTAATTAATTATCGAACAGTGAATTTTAACATTAATTATTTCATTATCTACTGTAGTCGATACCTATAATGTAATTAATTAAGGCACTAATAAGTATCAGGCCAACAGTTTTCTTGAATTTTGGTTCTTTTGCACAATAAAAGCACTTTATTTCAATACATTTATCTTTATCAGACTGTAATATTGTAGATTACACGGCAATTGCATATAAAATTGTAAAACCGTAAATTGTAAAAGAATTCGCGATTTACGATGACTCCTTATCTCGGTGGTGGAAACTCAGATGTCTTTTTATCTTGAAGGATTTATCACAAATGTCACATTTAAAAGGTCTCTTTTCACTATCACGTAACACGTTAAAATGGTTTAGAAAAGTTTCGTTGTGAAAAGGGTACAATTACTTATTTATTAATTTCTGCCTCCTGAAAGTTGTAAAAATATATCTATGTATATATACAATACATTCATGTATATGTTAGCGGCAATTAGCCAAATTAGGCATTAAGGAAAATGCCTGAAGAAAACCCGGCTATTTTCATTTAGCCGAGGCATTAAGCAAAAGGCCTAGGCATTTTCCTTAAAGCCTAAACTTCACTCGGCATTAAGCAAAATGTTTTTGCTTATTGCCGGGTAATCGTTTTCACTTTGCTTAATGACTGAATTTTGCCAGGCAGAAAGGAAAATGTCTCACTTTTATGCGACAACAGTGTGTGAAATAATCGAGTAAGTTCGATCTGTCAAGTATTTGCTGAAAAATCAATTTATTGTCAACAAGATTAAATCATAAAAACGCTGTATTTGAATTTGGATGGAATAATTATTTACTGATTACAACAAGGTTCACTATTGTGGCACTTACTATTACATTGAACTCCATTTTTTACACATTTGCATTTTTTATCCTGACATTTCTTTGTGCAATAGCAGCGAAAAAATCCTTGGCCTGTACCATTTGAATACTTTGTCGCCACTTCTCGCAATGTGATTTCCACATTAGGAATATTTTCTGGGAGTATAAACTTTTCAGTAGTAACTGTGAACTGAGTCCTGGTGTACAATGATTTTAAGCGCCCATATTCTGTACCGAATTTATAGAAGTCGTCGTGAAAAAATGCAAATGTGTAAAAAATGGAGTTCAATGTAATAGTAAGTACCACAATAGTGAACCTTGTTGTAATAAGTAAATAATTATTTCATCCAAATTCAAATACAGTGTTTTTATGATTTAATCTTGTCGACAATAAATTGATTTTTCAGCAAATACTTGACAGATCGAACTTACTCGATTATTTCACACACTGTTGTAGCATAAAAGTGAGACATTTTCCTTTCTGCCTGGCAAAATTCAGTCATTAAGCAAAGTGAAAACGATTACCCGGCAATAAGCAAAAACATTTTGCTTAATGCCGAGTGAAGTTTAGGCTTTAAGGAAAATGCCTAGGCCTTTTGCTTAATGCCTCGGCTAAATGAAAATAGCCGGGCTTTCTTCAGGCATTTAGCTAAATGCCTAGGCATTTTCCTTAATGCCTAATTTGGCTTATTGCCGCTAACATATACATTAAAAATAACACTATAAATAATTAACGATTAGGTTAACATTGGTATTTCTAAATTCTATAATTAAATCTCAAACTTAACAAAACAATATTGGAGAAGTCAGGAGAATTAAAAGACGACGATTACAAGTGTAAGAAGTGAATAAAACGCTTTTAAGGTGTTGCAAGGTAAATATGCAGTTAATTACCTATAAAGACATGCTAAATAAGATATAGTGTATGGTTAATATTTTTTGAATTGAACGTCAGTTAAATGAGGAAGAATGAACAACTGCAATGATGCTTATGCCTTTACAGAATAAAATCTGTTAAATGTGAATAAATAAATGTATTTGTTTATTTAATAGGATCTCAGACACAATATATTGCCCAGTATGATTATCTCTTTATTATTGTTATCAAATTTTAGTATTTTGGAATACTGATACAAAAACCGCCAATAATTTTCCTGTTTAATAGCAAGTTAGGATGCTTCCTCATCGTGCATTTTGCGGTGTCGTGACAGATTACATTTTGACTTGAAAGATTTATTACAAATATCACATTTAAAAGGTTTCTTTTGACTATGCGTCGCTTGATGATCCTTTAGGTGATCCTTCCTCATAAACGCCTTGCCACAAACATCACATTCGAAATTTCTCTCTCCAGAATGCTCCTTGAAATGTCTATTTAAATTACAAGCCTCAGCAAAAGCTTTACCACAGATGTCGCAAACAAAAGGTTTTTCACCGCTGTGGATTCTTCCATGGACCTTTAATCTGTAGGACTTTCTGAACGATTTTCCACAAATGTCGCATTCATGCTTCTTTTCTCCTGTGTGTTTTCTAGGGTGCTCTCTTAAATTTCCTTTACGTTTTCTAAACGTATTTTTATGGCTACCAGAATGAGAGCGCAGGTGAGTTCTTAGTTCTTGGGGTACTTTGAATAATTGCAAACATTTGTGGCATTTATGAATCCTCTTGACAACTCCCCTGTCACCCCTTTTACTAACCCTTGGTTCTTCTGACGTGTATGGTAAAGATTTACTCCCCGGCCGACTTTTATTTGATTGTCCAGGTAGGACTAATTGATCCAAATCGTCCTTTGCAGACTCGCTTAGATTATCTAATTGAATTGTTTCGCAGTTGTTCTCTTCACAGCCAGGTGTATAACCGGACTGAATGTTGCTTCCGAAATCGGAAGATTCCAATTTCAAATCCAAGTCATTTTCTGAAAATACAGTCGAACAACCACCTTTCAACGCTTCGCTCATTAAAAATAAATTGATAATTATATTGGATTCTCTTTGTCTGAAAAGATTGCAAAAATTAATCTAAGAAATAGGAACCCACCATTCAATGTTTCGTCTTCGTCCTTTACTGTATTGATCCTCTCGAACATAACAGGTATGATGGATCCAGTTAAGACTTCTGTGGTCTCTGGAGGTATTACTTGCGCTTTCAAGGTATTTTGGTTAAAGGCACCCGTGATATTTTGAAATATTTCTGTATCCGCGACAGTGTCAGTTATGTTAATGAAATTTTCAGTTACTAAAAAGGAATTCATTTCAAGCATTTAGATAATATAATCAAACATCTTAAATTCTAAAAACTCAATTTGGGAAGTACTAAAAAAGAAACAGAGAAAAATTAAGTAAATTGTATCTAACCGGTATTAAATGAAATTATGATGTCGTCTTCATTCTTTACTGTGTTGATACTGTCGATCAGAACAGGTGTGATGGATTCAATGTCACTTGAAACTTGTAAGTCTTCCGAGTTTTGAGATGCTACACACAATGGCGAGTTATCTGGTTCACAGTTGAAATTTCCATCTGGAAAATTTTCCTCGGCCGTTTCACTGCCATTTGTGCCGATGAAATTATCAGTTTCTAAACAGAAATATTTAGAAAAATAATCCTACTCCCTTTTTAAACAATTTACTTAGAATTCGACTAAATGGAACAGAAAGAGGTTACCTTGTATAATAAGATGAGATCTGACAATTGCTTCACACTTTGATTCAGCGCTAAATGGTTTCTTGGGGGATTTTAGCATTGTGGTTTTAATATTGGATCGCAATTCCTCGTACTGCTTTTGAAACAATTCTGCTTGTTCTAAGGCCGCTTTGCATTTCTCCACCAAATCCAAACAGGAATCACAGCATTCTATCCACACACTCGCTTTTCCAAAATGTTCACGCAGTTTACAACACGTCTCTTCCGGGATCTCCAGAAGTTTCCTCAGGAGGAATATAAGTTTAAACTCAATGTCCCTTTTATCGATTCCTTCTGCAAAAAATATATTAAATGGATTAAATGTCATAATCATATATCCCACAGGGGATTGTGTTAAGTACATTTGAACTATATAACAGTTTCTGAAGGTGCGAACCTTGTTGACAATTGAAGTTTTCGGCAGATGGAAAAGATGTTGAGTTTGTTGCTTCCTGGGTATCAGTTTTTTTGGAAGAACTATCCCCGCAACAAATGAGACACCTTTTGGGTACCATATTGACCATTCCGAAATTTTTGTAGAGAATTTCAAAGTTGTTACGAAAAGACAGTTGTTGAGAGAAGCGAATCCTGTTCAGGTCTTTTAAGGCGAAGCGGTGGCTTCACTCGCGGCTTTTAGAATCATATTCATTTGAGTTTTAAGAGTAGTAAACGGTCGTACTATTTGGCACCCCCCAAAATGGATTTGGCACCCCCCAAATAAATGGCACCCCCCATTAAGGTGACCATATTTTTCCATTTTATAGCATGCATGGCCACCAAATACAACTACAAATAGAAAAGGCACCCCCAATACAAAAAGCACCCCCCAACCGAAATGGCACCCCCCAACTGAAATCAACTGAAATGCCACCCCCAACTGAAATCAATTGAAATGGCACCCCCCAAATGAAATGGCACCCCCCAACTGAAATGGCACCCCCCAACTGAAATCAACTGAAATGGCACCCCCCAACTGAAATGGCACCTCCCAACTGAAATGGCACTCCACAACTGAAATGGCACCCCCCAACTGAAATGGCACCCCCCAAATGAAACGGCACCCCCCAACTGAAATCAACTGAAATGGCACCCCCCAACTGAAATCAATTAAAATGGCACCCCCCAAATGAAATGGCACCCCCCAACAGAAATGCCACCCCCCAAATGAAATGGCACCCCCAACTAAAATCAATTGAAATGGCACTCCCCAACTGAAATG
The DNA here is from genome assembly GCA_020352615.2 of Yoshiicerus persimilis. Classification (NCBI taxonomy): domain Eukaryota; kingdom Metazoa; phylum Arthropoda; class Collembola; order Entomobryomorpha; family Tomoceridae; genus Yoshiicerus; species Yoshiicerus persimilis. The sequence goes on along the minus strand of CM036940.2, from coordinate 6,710,405 downwards.
GCACCCCCCAACTGAAATGGCACCCCCCAACTTAAATCAACTGAAAAGGCACCCCCCAACTTAAATCAACTGAAATGGCACCCCCCAACTGAAATGGCCCCCCCCAACTTAAATCGACTGAAATGGCACCCCCAACTGAAATGGCACCCCCAACTGAAATCAACTGAAATGGCCCCCCCAACTAAAATCAATTGAAATGGCACCCCCCAAATGAAATGGCACCCCCCAACTGAAATGGCACCCCCCAACTGAAATGGCATTCCCCATCTGAAATGGCACCCCCAACTAAAATGGCACTCCCCAACTGAAATGGCACCCCCCAACTGAAATCAACTGAAATGGCACCCCCCCCCCAACTGAAATGGCACCCCTCAACTAAAATCAATTGAAATGGCACTCCCCAACTGAAATGGCACCCCCCAACTGAAATGGCACCCCCCAACTAAAATCAACTGAAATGGCACCCCCCAACTGAAATTAATTGAAATGGCACTCCCCAACTGAAATAGCACCCCCCAACTGACCTGGCACCCCCCAACTGAAATCAACTGAAATGGCACCCTCCAACTGAAATCAACTGAAATGGCACCCCCCCAACTGATATCAACTGAAATGGCACCCCCAACTAAAATGGCACTCCCCAACTGAAATGGCACCCCCCAACTGAAATCAACTGAAATGGCACCCCCCCCCAACTGAAATGGCACCCCTCAACTAAAATCAATTGAAATGGCACTCCCCAACTGAAATGGCACCCCACAACTGAAATCAACTGAAATGGCACCCCCCAACTGAAATTAATTGAAATGGCACTCCCCAACTGAAATAGCACCCCCCAACTGACCTGGCACCCCCCAACTGAAATCAACTGAAATGGCACCCTCCAACTGAAATCAACTGAAATGGCACCCCCCCAACTGATATCAACTGAAATGGCACCCCCCAACTGAAATCAACTGCAATGGCACCCCCCAACTGAAATTAACTGAAATGGCACCCCCCAACTGCAATGGCACTCCCCAACTGAAATGGCACTCCCCAACTGAAATGGCACCCCCAACTGAAATGGCACCCCCCAACTGAAATGGCACCCCCCAACTGAAATGGCACTCCAGAACTGAAATGGCACCCCCAACTGAAATGGCACCCCCCAACTGAAATGGCACCCCCCAACTGAAATCAACTGAAATGGCACCCCCCAACTGAAATCAACTGAAATGTCACCCCCCAACTGAAATTACACCCCCAATAGAAATATCAAAAAACAGTGTTAGCTTTACGAATTTTGCATAAGGTGTTTCGTAGTCCGAAAAATTATTTAGAAGACCGTCACAAGATTTCTTCGCATTGCTTAAAGGCGAGAAATGAATATTTGCTGAAACTGGGGCTATGAGAAGCCATTCATTTGCATTAATTGGCCAATTTTCTATTTAATAACTCCAAGAAGTAAACTCAATTTTCAGTATTACTATAAAAAATTGGCTTCCGCTATAAGAAGTTAAGATCCTTTTATGGAGATGTCCAATGCTCGGGCTCACAAGCAGACATATTGCTAACTTCTCTGAAGCATGGATTGTTGGTTAGTTAAAGCCGAGAGGTCAAATGCTGTCATTATATGGATTCATAGTCGTACTACTTAGGCGAGGTATGCCTTATGGGGGGTTTTGCCCTGCCATACACAGAGTCCAAAGAAGCAAAACCTCACAGGCACTGCATTCCTTTTACCCCACTGTTAGTTTAGCTGTCTTTCTACTCGTTCGTTGCACAAATAACCTCTGGCATTATATCCCAAACAGGATTCGAACACCCTTTTGGCAGCGGACATAGAGATTGATAATTCATTTACGCCGCCTAGCCAATTACAATTGTATGTTTGCGTAAAAAGGAAAACAAAATTTAGCATATCGCCTTCTATGATGGGACATATCCAAAAAGTTAGGGTAGCGGCTCCTTAATTGGAAAAAAGAATTAAGAAAGTCGTAGAAGTGGTCATTTTTATTTACAAGTAAAAATCTATTTTTCTAAGACATTTTTTAACGGTAAACAAGGCTAATTCAAACAGTTTTTAATTAAAGAAAATCTGAGATTTCGACAACGATCAGTTGTCATCTTCGGAGAAGTTTTACAATAAAATTCGGATTAAAATGGTTATTTAAAAAATTATGTTAAACTATTGTAAAATTGAATAAAATTGTTTGGCACAATACATACGTTGAAATGTAAAATTAGTAACTACGGGTACTAGAAGACATTTTAAGTTATAGAATTGAGTTGAGTAGATTTGACTATATTGGACTAAGCCTCAATCCCTCGTCCGGATTCATTATGTTACCATTTGATCGTATGTAAAGACCTTCCTTAACTTTGCTTAAAATAGAGTTACTATCATTTTCCACTGAATCAATTGTTGGATTACTAGTAAGATGACTAGGATTTTCAGCATAATGTAGAACGACTGCCGATTTGCTTGCTCTATTATAACGAATATCAGCTAGGTGTTCCTTGTATCTACTAGTTACATCTCTTCCTGTGTCACCTGTGTAGACAGTAGAAATCTCAGATTTTTTTTAATTAAAAACTGTTTGAATTAGCCTTGTTTACCGTTAAAAAATGTCTTAGAAAAATAGATTTTTACTTGTAAATAAAAATGACCACTTCTACGACTTTCTTAATTCTTTTTTCCAATTAAGGAGCCGCTACCCTAACTTTTTGGGTATGTCCCATCATAGAAGGCGATATGCTAAATTTTGTTTTCCCTTTTACGCAAACATACAATTGTAATTGGCTAGGCGGCGTAAATGAATTATCAATCTCTATGTCCGCTGCCAAAAGGGTGTTCGAATCCTGTTTGGGATATAATGCCAGAGGTTATTTGTGCAACGAACGAGTAGAAAGACAGCTAAACTAACAGTGGGGTAAAAGGAATGCAGTGCCTGTGAGGTTTTGCTTCTTTGGACTCTGTGTATGGCAGGGCAAAACCCCCCATAAGGCATACCTCGCCTAAGTAGTGCGACTATGAATCCATATAATGACAGCATTTGACCTCTCGGCTTTAACTAACCAACAATCCATGCTTCAGAGAAGTTAGCAATATGTCTGCTTGTGAGCCCGAGCATTGGACATCTCCATAAAAGGATCTTAACTTCTTATAGCGGAAGCCAATTTTTTATAGTAATACTGAAAATTGAGTTTACTTCTTGGAGTTATTAAATAGAAAATTGGCCAATTAATGCAAATGAATGGCTTCTCATAGCCCCAGTTTCAGCAAATATTCATTTCTCGCCTTTAAGCAATGCGAAGAAATCTTGTGACGGTCTTCTAAATAATTTTTCGGACTACGAAACACCTTATGCAAAATTCGTAAAGCTAACACTGTTTTTTGATATTTCTATAGAGGGGTGTAATTTCAGTTAGGGGGTGACATTTCAGTTGATTTCAGTTGGGGGGGTGCCACTTCAGTTGGGGGGCGCCACTTCAGTTGATTTCAATTGCTGGGTGCCATTTCAGTTGGAAGATGCCATGTCAGCTGAAGGGGTGCCATTTCAATTAGGGGGTGCCATTTCAGTTGGGGGTGCCATTTCAGTTGATTTAAGTTGGGGGGTGCCATTTCAGTTGGGGGGTGCCATTTCAGTTAATTGCAGTTGGGGGGTGCCATTTCAGTTGATTTCAGTTGGGGGTGCCATTTAAGTTGATTTCAGTTGGGGGGTGCTATTTCAGTTGATTTCAGTTGGGGGGTGCCATTTCAGTTGGGGGGTGCCATTTCAGTTGGGGGATGCCATGTCAACTAAAGGGGTGCCATTTCAATTAAGGAGTGCCATTTCAGTTGATTTAAGTTGGGGGGTGCCATTTCAGTTGGGGGTGCCATTTCAGTTGATTTCAGTTGGGGAGTGCCATTTCAGTTGGGGGGGTGCCATTTCAGTTGGGGGGTGCGATTTCAGTTGATTTAAGTTGGGGGGTGCCATTTCAGTTGGGGGGTGCCTTTTCAATTGATTTCAGTTGGGGGGTGCCATTTCAGTTGATTTCAGTTGGGGGGTGCCATTTCAGTTGATTTAAGTTGGGGGGGCATTTCAGTTGGGGGGTGCGATTTCAGTTGATTTAAGTTGGGGGTGCCATTTCAGTTGCGGGGTGCCATTTCAGTTGGGGAGTGCAATTTCAATTGATTTCAGTTGGGGGGTGCCATTTCAGTTGATTTCAGTTCGGGGGTGCCATTTCAGTTGGGGGGTTCCATTTCAGTTGATTTCAGTTGGGGGGTGCCATTTCAGTTGGGGGGTGCCATTTCAGTTGGGGAGTGCCATTTTAGTTGGGGGGTGCCATTTCTGTTGGGGGGTGCCATTTCAGTTGGGGGGTGCCATTTCAGTTGGGGGGTGCCATTTCAGTTGATTTCAGTTGGGGGGGTGCCATTTCAGTTGATTTCAGTTGGTGGGTGCCATTTCAGTTGGAGGGGTGCCATTTCAGTTGGGGGGTGCCATTTCAGTTGGGGGGTGCCATTTCAGTTGATTTCAGTTGGGGGGTGCCATTTCAGTTGATTTCAGTTGGGGGGTGCCATTTCAGTTGGGGGGTGCCATTTCATTTGGGGGGGTGCCATTTCATTTGGGGGGTGCCATTTCAATTGATTTCAGTTGGGGGGTGCCATTTCAGTTGATTTCAGTTGGGGGGTGCCATTTCAGTTGGGGGGTGCCATTTCATTTGGGGGGTGCCATTTCAATTGATTTCAGTTTGGGGGTGGCATTTCAGTTGATTTCAGTTGGGGGGTGCCATTTCAGTTGGGGGGTGCTTTTTGTATTGGGGGGTGCCTTTTCTATTTGTAGTGTTATTTGGTGGCCATGCATGGTATAAAATGGAAAAATATGGTCACCTTAATGGGGGGTGCCATTTATTTGGGGGGTGCCAAATAGTACGACCGGAGTAGTAAATAATTACCGAACAGTTTAAATTATAGTATTAATAAATCTGAATACTAACAAAAGGATTATAGAAGTCAGGAGATTTAAAAAACAAAGATGATAATAGTGTCAGTGTTTAAAAGGATTTTGAAGTGTTGTAATGTGAATATGCAATTAATTTCTTATAATGCAATGAAATTAAAAGAAATGGTGTAAGGCTAATAGTTCTTGAATGGATTGTAAGTTAAATAAAGAGGAATGATTTGATGCTTGATTGATGATTGTACACAATAAAATTTGACAAATGTAACTGAACGATTTATTTTTATTTTGATGGTATATATATTACTAATATTACAGATAATACAGATATACAGCTAATGAATGCTATTCACTTGTTCGTTAGTAATTATTGCCAGTTTTCTTCGAATACACGTTATCATTGTATCAATTATTAAAATTTTAGGAATCGGATATTAATTGGCCCTTTTAGTGAACATTTACATGAAACAGTACCCAAAAAACTTTAGTTTTTTAAATTTGTTGTAAATCTAGTGACCTCTGGAGCAGTTTTCTTTCGAACATTTTGATACATTTCTAAAACCAGCAGAGGATGTTCTTTTGCAAGTTTTTCAAAATCTCCATTCCGATTTCCCCGAGAAAACATTGGATCAGCTTTGTTGCTACTGATGAAATCCATGGCCCTGTATTTCAATTCCGGAGCATTGTACAAATCCCCTATGATCAAAAGTTCTATAGCATTTTCAGCAGATATTTCCAAAACCGCTGTCTTGGTGCAAGCTAATTTCAATTCTTCCAGTTGGTATTTCTCAGCAATTTTGAGTAATTCCGAGAAATCTTCTTCGACAATTTCCATATTTCCCGAATAGATGAACTCGAGCATTCCTTTGACAGTCTTTTCACTGAAATCGTCAATTTTGACAGTGTTTGTTAGAGACTCAGTCAATTCGTTCTTGAACATTGCAGCAAAAACAGGACTGCGAGAAGACAAGATATTCTTATGTGCCTTTAGATTTGAGTTTTCCACCACAATATCCACGTCTGAACATACAGATGGCAATTCACTGAGATTTTTATTTAGTTCATTATCACAATTTTGCTTTTTGGCTGTGGTTACCTTTTCACTGTTATTCTGGATCCAGACTTTAATTCGAATTCGTAGGATACCGTCATCCAGATAATGATTGGCGGGATCCGTCAACCGAGTAATGGAAGTCATTTCTTTGCGTCCCCAATGGACATATTGAGGTCCATATTCATACACAGTTTCATCTTTTATAGTAGAGACTTCCTTTTGATTTCTGTCCAGCAGGGAAAATTCACGCTTTACTTTTACAACAGGATTGTACGTATTTAGCTGTTTGCTGAATTCCAAATAAAGGCCAAAGTGCTTTTCAACCTCTCCACGGTTGACCTTGGGGACCATTTTTATTTGCCAGAAACTATTCGGCATGCCGATGGATTTCCCAACAAAAATTGGCGAAGCCATTGTCTCATTGTCTCTTACTATTGGAAAATCTTGTGAGAAATTGGCGATATTCCATTCAAAAGTATTCAAATCTCCTTCTGAGTCCACTCTGTCCCTTTTCCGTTTTCTGCCTTCATCTGTCATGCTGCCTATCTGAAAGAAATCTACTTTGTCCAATTTGCTTACAGAAAATTCATCACAGATTCAAATTACAGATATCAAACAACGACAATATTCATAATAACGTACTCCTAAAATGGTTATGGCGTTTTTATTGTCAAAAGTAATATTTTTTAATAGATAAAACTCCCTCTCCAAAAAAATCCATATTTAGCTTAACAATTTTGACAAAAAGTAATAAATACCGATTTGAACTAACCTTGTTAAAGACTGATTTTGCTAATTGTCACCGTCCTCCTTAGGTAAGCGCTGGAATCTTTAAAAGTGAAAATTTTTGAATTTTATTCAACACTATAAACACAAGTATTCAAATATTGCGCGCAACAAGGATATTACGTTACGTCCTTGCTCATTATTCAGAAGAATCTAATGAAAGATGCTGACTAGGAGATGACTAGATTCACAATGAATGTAAAACGTTGTAAGTTTTTGGAAAATTTTCGATGTGAAGGTGCTACAATTAATTAATTCCTGCCTCCTGAAAGTTGTAATATTGTATATACAATTTATTAATCAATTTATACATTTATTCAAAGAAAACTGTAAATAATTAACGAACAGTTTCATATTTGGTATCTCTAGTAGATTATAAAATAAAATCTCAAAAGCAAAATGGTATTATAAAAGTCAATGGAATTGTAAAGAGACTACTGTTACAAGTGTAATTTCTTGAAATGTTGCAATGTAAATATGCCACTAATTAATTTTTCTCCAGACCAGATCGAGTTATAATATTTCATATACTATGACGTAATGCAATCCAAAATTAATTATCGAACAGTGAATTTTAGCATTATCTATAGTTTTATTGAGACCAATAAATAAATTAAATCACATAGTTTTTAGTTATACCAGGCTACTGTTGTTTTCTGAAATTCTGTTTTTACAGAATAAAAATTATTTATTTGAATGCCTTTTAAACTCTTAATCTCTTAACGGATTTTAATAACGTTAACAATTAAGGAATTGCGCTTGAAAATGTGAGAATTCTCCAATTGAGTCTAAATCGCGATTTCGGATGTTTCCTTATCGTGTTTTTTGCGGTGGGCTGTCAGATTACCTTTTATCTTGAAAGATTTACCACAAATATCACATTTAAAAGGTTTTTCTTCAATATGAGTCAGGTGGTGATTCTGTAGGCCTAGCTTCATCATAAATCTCTTCCCACAAACTTCACACTCAAAACGCTTCTCTCCAGAATGCCATTTAGAATGCTGCTTTAAATAACCAACCAAATGAAAACCTTTCCCACAAATGTCGCAAACAAATGGTTTTTCACCCCTGTGAAGAGTCTTATGAGTTTTTAAAAGGCACAACCATGGAAAGCACTTGCCACAAATGTCACATTCATATCTTTTTTCTGCTGTGCATTTCTTACGGTATACATTCTGGCTTTCCTTCATTTTTGTAACTCTTGTCTTATCGGTGTCCGGATGAGAGCGCATGTGAGTTTTTAGTTCTTGAGGTAATCTGAACAATTGCAAACATATGTGGCATTCATGTTTCTTCCCGTCATCACTTTTCACCTCCCTTTTTCTAACCCTGGGTTCTTCTGATTCTTCAATTGTTCCGCAGTTGTTCTGCTTATAGACAATTGTATTACAGGATTGAATGTTGTCGGAAGATTCCAAGTTGCAATCCATGTCGCCATTTTCAAGATATCTTCGACATATTTCTATTGGTTAATTAAAAATCGATTAAATTGTCCCATAAACTGAAATGACCAAATTAACGTAAATCTCCTATTAAAACCAGACTTCTAATAAGCCAAGGGGATTAGAATATAAATCATTCTTTCGGCCACCCCCCAAAAACCCCAATAAAATAAACCCAAGGGGCTTAATAGAAAATTTACGGTAACACACCAAAACATCGAATTCCTTATTTTGAAACGCATTTGCAGTAATGTAAATAAACAATAAAAAATTTGACCCCACCATTAAATGAAATTGTGACTTCTTCTTCACTCTTTACTGTGTTGATTCTCTCTAAAGGTACATGAGTGATGGATCCAGTTAAGACGTCTGTGTCTTGAGATCTTGCAGCCGCTGTCAAGGAATTTGGGTCACAGTTATAATTTCCACCTGGAAATATTTCTTCGTCCGTTTCAATGACAGCTGTGTTGATGAAACTATCAATTTCTAAAATGGAATTCATTTCAAGAATTTAGACAAAGGATCAAACTTACTTTTTAAACAATTTAGATTTTACAATTCGATTAATAAGGAAGAGAAAAACGTCACGTTAGTACAATATATCGAATTCCTTATTTTGAAAAGTATTTGCAGTAATTTAAACAAACAATAAAAAATTGGGCCCACCATTAAATGAAATTTCGTTTTCGTTTTCAATCTTTACTGTATTGATTCCCTCCAAGAGTACAGGAGTGATGGATCCAAATGAGACTTTCGTGTCTTTGTCTAGAGATCTTGCAACCACTGTCAAGTTATTTGACTCACAGTTGGCATTCCCATCTGGAATTATTTCTTCATCCATTTCAATCACAGTTGCTTTAATGAAAGTATCAATTTCTAAAAAGAAATTCATTTAGGCTTTTAGAAAAATAATCAAGCTCCATTTTTACACAATCTGTATTTTGACACTAGACTAATAGAGAACAGAAAATAATTACCTTGCGTAATAAGAATAGATCTGACAATTGCTTCACATTTCGATTCAGCGCTAAATGGTTTCTTGGGGGATTTTAGCATTGTGGTTTTAATATTGGAGCGCAATTCCTCGTACTGCTTTTGAAACAATTCTGCTTGTTCTAACGCCGCTTTGCATTTCTCCACCAAATCCAAACAGGAATCACAGCATTCTATCCAAACACTCGCTTTTCCAAAATGTTCACGCAGAAGACAACACGTCTCTTCCGGGATCTCCAGCAGTTTCCGCAGCAGGAATATTGTTTGCAACTCAGTGTCCCCATTATCGATTCTTTCTGTCACATGAAATTAATATTTATTCCATGAACTAAAAGTTTCTGCGAATGTTGATTACCTTTTTGGCAATTGAGGTTTTCGGAAGATGAAAAATATGTTGAGTTTCCTTCTGGGGTAGCAATTTTCTTGGGAAAACTCTCTCCGCAACAAATGAGACACCTTTTGGGTACCATTTTGACTGTTCCGAAATCAAGAAGAGAATTTCGAAGAATTTTTTGTCTGATGGCAAGAGAGTTGGTTAGAAAAGCATTAATCTTCCAATCTGTCAATACTGCGCGGGCGATTTCAATCGCGGCTTTTAGACGCATTTCAATTTATTGATAGTGGCATTTACCATAACGCAAGAACGTTTGAAATTCTTCGTTGAAAGTTTCAGAACGAGTGAATTGTATCATTGTAAGAGTTATCTGTTTTACTACGGTGGCGATAAAAGTATTTTTCAAAAAAAGTAAACTATAAGGAAAAGTTGTTCGAGATTTTGTAATAGAAAGGTAAGTTGAAATGCTTATTTTGTAATGAATACATTAAAATACTATTAGTAGGGCCTCCAGGAATATTTTCATACTTTCTTAACCACTATGGAGAAGCTTTATGGACCTTGAGCTTTCTTGGACGACGATAATTGACATTTCTGTGTCGAATTATTTTTCATGTACGTAAATTATGCCAGGGATGTTTTTTATGGGTTGGCCACATTTAAAACAGGAACATTTAAATGCCCCAAATAAAAACGGAAATTCCCATAAGTGAATAAAATATTAGTTATATTAGTTATCTGTCAATTAAGAATATTAAAATAGTAAAAAGTTTGCTAACTCGATTGCCCTTGGAATCGAATCGTACGGATAGTTGGCCACCACAGCTCCATCGTGCAAATTCGTGGACAGGACAAACGGATGTGTCACAATCCATTTCATCAGGTGAAGAGTTTCGGGTTGGCGATGGGATGAAAAAACTTCTTGGTAATCATTCTTGTCAACGGTGCGAAAGCCGTCGGGGAAATCTCGGTTCATATCCACGTCGTTTTTATTTCTTCTTCCAATTCCCATTTATAAAATTTTACCAAGCCTAATTCCACCCCATAAAAATTGAACTGCCCACGTTCTAAATTGAAATCCCCATATATCTAATGAATTTTAATAATATTTGTATAATGTTAATTCAATTTAACACATATTCAGTTGTTTTGCTTAACTAGTAGCAGGCTAAAGCCCTTATCTTACTAAGTACCCGACCCCTTTTTGGGGACAAGTAAACAAAACCAGACATATTTCCCAAATACACCTAGTCCTTAATTGTTCGAAATAATATAAAACCCATTTCCATCTTTAAAGCCAAAATTTACATCTCGGTTCAAAAGCCTCAAAACAAGATTTTGCGCACTATAGAATTCCATTTGCTATTTTTCATATAAAAGCGCAGGTAGTGGCTTTAGTGTAATTGAACAAAACTTTAGAGTGGGGACCATTCACAAATTATGTGAACACTAAATATTCCAATCTAAATGTCGAAATAATTTTTTTTCAACAACAGAGCTGCAGTAAATATAGTAATATTTTAGAGAATCGAGAATAACGATAGTAAGCATTGCTAGGGAAAGCTGTACACAAGTCCATTACTTATAAAAAGTTCCAGTACACAATAGCTTCCTGTACACACGAATTCCATTTAGCAAATTAAACACTTATGAAAGTGGCTTTGAGCTCTATGTAGGAAAGTAAAGAAAAAACAACTATCGATAAATGGAATTACTAATGCCATAATATTTCGACACAAAGTTTTGTTGTTCGCCCTATGTAACTCTGTTGGGCTTATGGAATAGTCAGTTCAAGAATACTGTTATGTTTGATTTAAGTAATTAATTCCGTTAATTTATATTAGTCTTACTGGCCCAAACTGGAAACATTAACAAATTGTGACTTTAAATCGTTTCAGAAATAAAATTTTAGCCACGCACTTATCGCTGTATTTTATATATTATATACATATATTATATATTATGTATTATAATATATAGTATACGGTACAAGTAATATATTTCTGAAATGCGTAAAAACTATTTATTATTTTATGAATTATTTTGAATACAAACAGAAATAATTGGAATTTTAGAGCAATCTCTTATTTTGAAACAATTTTTCATTTGTATTGTGTTCTAAGCTAAGAGCCAACATCAAGGATCCTATGCCGTGGAAAGTTGGGCTTTTAAAGACTGCGTGTATACAGTAACTATTATATTAATCTAATGGCATTGTCAAGTTATAAAAATACTACTACTACAACCTATTTAAATTTTGCAATCCTATCTCCATTTTAGTTTTCTCCGTTTCCTTTCCGAAGCATAACCCCACGCCACCCCAGTGTAATAACTACAATACGATGGAGTCTAACAGACAGAAAAAGAGGCTTCAGGGTAAAAATCTCGTAAAGACCTTACAATGTCTCCAATTTATTGTCAAAATGGGAAATATTTTCGGTGCAATTCCAGCTGTCTATTGCAAGAAAAATAAAATATTTGTAAAGTCTGCATCAACCTTCGATAATTGGAGACATTACATAACCGTTGGGCTCTGGCTAATTACTGGCACTTACTTTTCAATTCAACTCGTGATTAGGACAATTGCAGGCGATACTTCCTTTTATTATTTCATGTGTTTTCTTTTCAAATATGCATTCTTACTGTCGATTGGTGTGCATTTGTTCCTATTTTTTAAGTTAGATAGCATTCTCTTACTAATCAATAACATCATAAACACTCTGGAAATCTTTGAAGGTAAGAACTATTGAATTCCCCCAATTATTGCTTTTATTTACACAAAAAATTGTCAAGTTAGCCATGATTTGTGATTTGCAGTTTAAAGTGCGCTTGATAAGCCATTAAACAGATCACTTTATGAACCATCATTATTAAAAGATACGTTTTATTGTATTGAATAGCAAATAAAACAAGGTGAAATACTATATAATGAATAAATGTTTTAATGATTGTGGTAATTATATATATTATTAACATTCCACAGAGAATTATTGGAAAATGGAATTCAGTGTCGACCTGACTTCCACAGATTTCAAAATCGTCCAATGCATGGTCGTCTTAAGTTGTGCCTACCCCTATGTGGTGACTGGCCTTTTTGCCATTATGCAAGATTTTTCTGTATTTCCTTATGGACAACTTCCAGAAGAATATCGACACATCGGAGTTGCTGTTCTCTCTGTCACTTTAATGTGGTGGCTGTCGTATGGGATTTGGATAATTGCCACCTTTTTACTGACCACATTTTTGTTTGTAAATCGATACTTTCAGATTCTAAGGAATGAACTAAAGTACATAGTACATAATATTATATTAGGTTTGCATGCACTCCAATGAACTTACTATTACTAATTTAGATTTGGAAATTGGAAATATTTCACACATGGTGATTTGAGGAGACCGGAGGTGTTTGTGAAGTACCATCGAATGTTGCTGTTGCAAATGAAATTCTTTCTAGAAATGACAATGGTGTAAACAAAGAATCGCCGTCAATATATATCGGAAATTTATCGAATTAGACGCTAACTACGATACTAACATTATCTAAAAATAATTTTAAATACTGTAGGATCAACTGCTTTCTTTGCTCCCAATTATACGGAACACCTAGTCGTCCCTAATTTAAAAAGTGTAATAAGTAAAGGATATGCTGCTGTGGAAATAGCAATTAATAATACTTAATACATTGATAGTCTCTCAGTAAAGTACGCCAGTCCACGTAAATAATAATTTAATGGTGTAGAATCGTGCATTTCGCAGCAGATCTGGAATACCGAGTCTGCCTTTAATCAACTTTAATAGTAAGAGTCATCTGTCCTGCTGGTGGCGATATTTGAAGACGTATTGAAAAGTTGTTGGAGACTTTAATTTAGCAAAGGTAATTTGAAATACTTATTGTGCACTGCTTTTGAAAAAAGGAAAATATTATTAGTAGGGCTTTGAGGGATATATTTATTTATTTTACATTTGAATCTGTGATGACTTTTCTTGGAGGTATTTCAAAAATGCCCGAAGGATCGGGAAAACGGAAAATTTTTCCCTAGTAAAAATTCTATTGCGTCTACAAAAGAACTATAGCAACTTCTTACAATAAATTATTAACCGTTGATAAAAAAGCAACAGTTTTATTATTGGGATCGGGAAATGCAGAACTAAACTTTCGGAATACAGTCAAGTAAAAACTCACTGAATTTCTTTCAACGGCGATTTCTTGAAAAGAATGGAGAAAATCAACCTGGCATTATTTCTGAGGGTCGGATTTGTATTAATAGCTCTTGAACTGTTTTTAACTGGCTCCGTAAATGCAGATTTGAACACCACGGACGACAATAATGAAAATAGTCCGGTCATCCCCAAAAGTGCAGATTACAAGTCACAGCGATTAAGTCAGCTCTTGAATAAATGGTGGACAAAAGCGTCTACTTCGCATATAGACTACGTTGAAATGTCTGCGATGCTGCTGGAAATAAAAACAGAGTTTCATGATATTGTTTACCTTTACTCGATTGGAAAAACCGTTGAAAACAGGGAAATGTGGGCTGTTAAAATGGGAACATATGTTGATCGTCCGCGGGAACTTATGAAACCGATGATGAAACACGGTACAGTGTAATTATTAAGTCTTCCTCTCAATTTACTCCAAAAAACTTTAAAATGCTTAGAAATGTCAAATATTACCAATAATGTAGTCAATACTTAATTACAACAATATTTAATGAAGGAAAATAAGTTATAGTTTTAATATTTATCTTTTTACAGTGGCCAATATGCACGGGAACGAAGTAACAGGTCGAGCACTTATTCTTATGTTTATCATCGACCTTCTCAAAGAATATACAGCTTATCAGCGTGATAAATCAGCCAATCCAAGAGAAACCCCGAATGAGTTTACGTAAAATTGCAATATTTTATCCACATCCCTAATTTTCTAATATTCTACCATCTCCGAACCGATTTTTTACTATTTTTATTGTAGAGCGAGAGCAATGACCATTTTAGAATCGATTGAATTGCATCTGCTACCGTCAGCAAATCCAGATGGATTCGAAGTAGCCAAAACTATCAGAAGTTGCGGAAGAAGCGAGGCAGATGTTGCGGCGAGGGGAGGCCTTGGAAGAAGAAATAAAAACGACGTGGATATGAACCGAGATTTCCCCGACGGCTTTCGCACCGTTGACAAGAATGATTACCAAGAAGTTTTTTCATCCCATCGCCAACCCGAAACTCTTCATTTGATGAAATGGATTGTGACACGTCCGTTTGTCCTGTCCACGAATTTGCACGATGGAGCCGTGGTGGCCAACTATCCTTACGATTCGGTTCCAAGGGCAATCGGGTTAGCAAACTTTTTACTATTTTTAATTTTGTAATTGTTAGATAACTAATATTACGAATAACAATTGTTGATTTACAACAGAGATATATCTTCGTATGACCAATCGGGCATTGTTTCGTTGGCGCCAGATAATGATCTTTTAAGAGAGCTTTCTTTTGAATATTCTTCTAACCATGCCACAATGTCAGATGCTAGCCACACAGAAAATACGTGTGGTATATTCAAAGCCTTTCCAAATGGTATAACCAATGGTGCACACTGGTACAATGTCAAAGGTACGTTTAAATAAAAATAAAATTTAAATGCACCACCAGAAATACTGAAAATGCCACCACCTATATTCGAAATTACCACCTTTGTATGATATAAACAGATAAATCCTTACTCAATGCCAGAAAACTGAACTTGCCACTTTTAAAACTGAAATTGCCACAAGTTTTATTAATTATTAATTTTATGTGTGACAATTTGTGTGGCAAAATTTATAAAATTTGTGGCAACTTCAGTTTAAAAAGGGGTCAGTTCAATTCTTTGGGTATTGAGTAAGGATTTATGTGGCATGGCATATCATATAAAGATGGTCAGTTCAAACGATATAGGTGGCACATTCAGGTTTTTGTTGGTGGCACTTTCCCTAAAATTACTACTTGAAGTTTATAAATGATATTGTGGCTTTCAGGAGGAATGCAAGATTTTAATTATGAGTGGTCCAACTGCATAGAAATAACGGTTGAAATCTCCTGTTGCAAATTCCCGAATGCGTCACAATTATTGACAGAGTGGGAATCAAATAAAAAGAGTTTGTATGCTTTCACGGAAACTGTTCTCTCCTGGGGGGTTAAAGGGATTGTGATGGACGAGGGACGATTTCCTGTTCATGGTGCCAGTGTTGTTGTCGAGGGAAATGACAAACGTGTGCTGACCACCCGGAGAGGGGAATACTGGAGAATGCTCAAATTCTCTGGAGAATATACTCTATTTGCAGAATTCAAGGGGTATTTTTATTTAAAGTGGCAATTTATGACAATTTTAGTGTATCTCATTAATAGATTTTTCAAGATTCATTGAAATAACATTAAATTTTTGTATACTTTAACATTTGATAATAATTTGGGGATTTTAATCATAATTATTTGTTTTCTGTAGATGCGACAGCAAAAGACAGAAGATTGTCATGAATATAACGGAGAATCCTCGAATGCAAATAGTAAACTTCACTTTGCCTCGTTGTCCTGCTCTGGAATTAAATGCTTCTCAGTCTACAGTTCTCGGACAGAATTTAATCACAGCTTTGCTAATTACAATCTTTGTCATTTCCTCAAAATCCGTATTTTTCGGAGAATTATTTACACTTTCTTTGTAATGTCAACTCTAAAAACAAGTAATGTAAAATGTACATTTTGGAATACACGTGTGTAGTAATAAAAGGGTGTATTTTTACGCTTTGGTATATGACATTTCTCGCTATCATACAGTTCCGATGACAAAGTCATGCATGTACATTTATTTGATATATTTAATTTTCATTGCATTTCTTAACTAAACTAAACTAAACTTAATTAACTTCATATATACATTGTTTACACTATTCTGAATATTGACACTAATTAATTAACGAACAGTGATTTTGTCATCTATAATTTTATTGAGAATCCTTACCTATATAGTATGTACAATGAAACACATTAAGAAATAGTACAAGGTTAATAGAATTTAGAATTGAATGTCAGTTAAGTATGGAAGAATGAACCACAATATGCTTTTTTACAGGATATTTAATAAATATAAACAATTTATTATCTATATTTTATTTTAAGAATTTAATTAAGTCTCAGACGCAATAAATTGAACTATATTATTGTAATACCTTTAATATTACTTTCAGATTTCAGTATTTTAGAGTACTAATCAGTTGCATATGAAAGCAGCCAATTCTTCCATGGATCTTTAAGCAGTAGATATCTCTGAAGGACTTGCCACAAATGTCACATGTAGACTTCTTTTCTGCTGTGTGTTTGTTAGAGTGTTTTCTTAAGATTTCTTTACGTTTTCTAAAAGTATTTCTAACGGCTTCGGTGGGAGACCTTTTATGAGAGCTTAGCAGGTGAGTTTTTAGTTCTTGAGGTAATTTGAATAATTGCAATCAGATGTGGCATTCATGTTTCATCCCCGCATCACTCTTGTCACCCCCTTCACTAACCCTTGGTTCCTCTGTCGTTTTTAATGAAGATTTGCTTCCCCAGGAACTTTCATTTGATTTTCCAGGTAAGATTAATTGATCCAAATTGTCATTTGCATACTTGCTTAGATTATCTGATTGAATTGTTTCACAATTGTTCCCTTTGCAGGCAAATGCATTACCGGATTGAATGTTGTTTCCAAAATCGGAAGATTCCAAGTTCCAATCCACGTCGCCGTTTCCTGAAAATTTTAATATATTCCAACAACTCTCTCTTAAGGTTTTACTCATGAAATATAAATTACTAACTTTTATTTCTTCTTATTTTGTAAAGAATGCAAACAACAATGCAAAATAGGATCCCACCATTCAATGACATTTCGTCTACACTCTTTATTCTATTGATCCTCTCGAACAGAATAGGTGTGATGGATCCTGTGGTGTCTTGAGGTATTACTGGTACTGTTAAGTTATTTTTGTCAAAGGGATTTCCATCTTGAAATATTTCTGTATCCGCTTCAGTTTCACGTATATTAATGAAATTTTCAGTTACTAAGAAGGATTTCATTTCAACCATTTAGATATAATTTTAAACATCCTAAACATTTCATTTGGACAGTATTAAAAAAGAAAGAAAGACGTAAAGTAAATAGAAACGCACCATTATTAATTGAAATTATGACGTCGTCTTCACTTTTTACTGTATTGATCCCGTTGAGCAGAACAGGCGTGTTAGATCTAAAGTATAATCGCTATTGAGTTGCGGCTTTTCTCGTGAATCATGTCATGATAATTTGAATTATTCAATGTGGTTGGGCATCGGCTTCGAAAATTAGGCATTTTGCTAATTCATATGTTGTTTGGTTACCATCGGAGGGTGATCTTAATTTACCTCGTCATATATAAGCACATTTCACAGCGAGAATATAAATGAACATTGAAACTTTAAATATAAATGAATGGTTTTGTCGATTAACATGCTATCTCGGAATCAGTGGTTAAAATATAGGTAGTAATGACAACCAAAATAAAAATTAGCGTTTTATTTGCAATTTTTACTACAGGGTATGACAAATACTTGCAGCCATTCTTCATGTGTAAAGTACAATGAAGAATAAATAGCTGACTCAAAGGGTAAGGTATCAAATATAGAAACCAATGTGAATTGAATGGTCCTGGCGGCCTGCTCACATGGTGTCAGCATGCTGAATGTAACAAAAAGTTGGCACTCAGCTTAAGCTTCAGGGACATTGAATAAGCAATGGGTGCTAATTCAAGAATAAGAAAATTTAGAAAAGCAGACTCATTGTGGATCCAATTTTCTATGACAACTCCGCTAACCTGAATGGGCCAAATTTTTGTTATATCCGGCATGTTTATCAGAACATAGTAGACTTTCTAGGTCACAGTTACCAATATGCAACACAAGCTGTTGAACTTTGTGCACCTTAAAGGACCTGGAGACAATTGCAGCTGTCAACCGTAGGAACCCAGTGTTGGCCCTGTTATTCCCTTCCCCGTTTCCACCACCCAATGTAGGGTGCGCATCAAGGAGTATAAACTTTGGGTTTCCATAGCTCCCGTTTGGCCTCATTAGCCATATTTTACATTGGGGATTAGGAATATAGAAATATGCTAGAAAATGGGTTCGTAATATTGGGTGGGAAAACCGGAAAACGAGAATAACATAGCAGAGTTACGTCAGCACCTAGTAGTTCATTCCCAAATTCCCACCAACTCAACCTGCCTTGGTACATATTATATGTGACTGATATGGCAACTATATGCATGCAGCAGCATGCAGCTGTCATGCATGCACAGGAGAACGGCTGAAAATATTTTATACACCCTGCACTGAAAATTTAATATTTCCCCAGATGGTAAAAGTAAATAAAATACGATTCCGAGATAGCATGTTAATCGACAAAGCCCTTCAAATATTGTCATTCACCCAGTGTTCGATATTTATATATATCCAGAGTTTTTACCACCCACCTGGTAAAAAGTGGTAAAAATGCTTAGTGGTATAAAGTGCTTAATGGGTAAAAGTACAGTGTATTTAGAGTACCACGTATGAAGAAACATTGCCATACCTTTGTCTTCAGCTTAAGTATTCAGCTTAATTATACAGATACAAACAAATTGCAGGCAAACAACGTGTTTATTCGTAGAGCTAATCTTATCGTCAGTAATTTCTTTATGGTAAACTATTTCATTACATTTTTCCATTATGGTAATTATGGCACATTAGACCATTTCAAGATATTTTTACCATTACACTAATTATGATACATAAGACCATTTCATTACATTTTAGTATTACAATAATTATGGCACATTAAGCCATTCCACGACATTTTTACCATAACATTAATTATGACACTGTATTATGACATTTACAGTGCCCTCCAAACACATAGCAACTCGATGGAACTCTACGGTAATTCCGCTCGATTTTCATTGGCTGAAAGTATGACTGCTAACTGGTTAGTCTCCTAGGGAAGCCATCTTTTTTTCCTTATATCAAAATGCAGTTTTCCAAAATCGGGAAAGTGGGATCATATTCTCATCATTTGTTGGTTGTCCCACACCATGACTACATGAATATGCATTATAATGCATTACCAAAGTAACAATCCTAACTTCTGCATGTCAATCTCCAACAGACATAGAATAATGCATATTCATGTAGTCATGGTGTCTGGTGTGGGACAACCAACAAATGATGAGAATATGATCCCACTTTCCCGATTTTGGAAAACTGCATTTTGATATAAAGAAAAAAAGATGGCTTCCCTAGGAGACTAACCAGTTAGCAGTCATATTTTCAGCCAATGAAAATCGAGCGGAATTACCGTAGAGTTCCATCGAGTTGCTATGTGTTTGGAGGGCACTGTAATTATGATACTATTTTCATTATCATTAAAGTAGTTTCCACACATTAAACAATTTGTTTGAGCAAAAGCTTGAGACTATAGCTTATCCTGCTACTATAGCGACTGTAGCTTTTGGGATTGCGACTGTCCCATTTTCCCTATCTACATGTTACAAACGATTGTGTTCAATTAGGTTTATCATTAGTTCTAAGTTCAAAATTCAAAATGAAATTAATTTGCGTTTTATCTAAGCAAAAGTGAGTCGAACCTTTCTATCTTTTCGCTAACTTAAATTATCTAGTCTTTTTGGTTTCCCTACCTAAGCCAAGGCCACACCGTGGTTTAGATTCTAAACCAGTTGGGGTTAGGGGAATGCAGAATTAAAAACTTGGCTTACAAGAGCGCGCAAGGATAGTACTTTGTTGACGTCTTTAATCATTTTTATGAAATCCATGGTAATTAATTAATCCCAAATTTTTATCAAAATCCAAATGAGAACGTAAACACACAACTCTTAAAATTTTAGATAATACTTGCATGCTGATTTGTTTCATGTTCTCATAAGATCAATCCTGACAAGGACCAATAAAATGACTTAATTTTAGACAGTTTAGATTGGATGCTTAGATTGTAATTGAATATTTAAATAATAATATGAGCGATATACAAAAAGGCCAAGGCACAATTAAGTAAATGGCGATACTCTATATATTTAATAGGGTAATGGTGATAGTAAATTTTCGATTTTCCGGATTTGATACGCTCAAATTATAGTATAACATTGTGTTATCTCAATTATATGTTATACGCAGATTTGATGACATACTGATTGTGTTTGGCTTACATTTACATTTGGTTTATTTACATTGAATTTATTTACAATGTAATCGTGATACATGCATAGGTGACAAACAGGCTGACAATCTGAAAAGAATAAAAAATTCATACATGAGAATTTTAGAGCATGTTGTATAAAACTATGTGTTGAGAAAGCACTTTTTTAGTAGCTCAGAATGCCTTCTTTGTAGAGATATTGATATCATCATTATCTAAAAAGCTTTTTCTGGTGTGAGAATAGAATGCGAAGTAATTAAAAAGTCATTATTTATTACATTTGACAGTAAAACTTCTGTCATTGAAAACTCAGCAAAACTATCCATGTCTACATAACTGCCACAATTTCAATACCAATATGTGTAACTAAGAAGGCAAATTCTGGTTTATATTAGACGAACAGGCTGACTGATAGGCAAGTCACTAATTGATGGATAAAAGTGAATTCTGAAACTTACAGCCCCTACAAATTGAAAAGTGACAAAGAAAAATCCTCCCCCATTCAGGCCAAGATGCTTAGTGGAGGCTTCCATTGACATGTACATCAATTTGAAACGTATATTGTCATCATCAACTTCACGACCCAAATCGAACAACCACGACTCGTATCTTGTCATCTGCAAATAATTGCAAATAATGTAATAATACAGAGCATAAAAAGTAATGAAGCAATACGATGCATTTATACTTATTCACTTCAAACTGACCTTAGCTTGACCCGCTGCTGCAATAAACAGAATAACAAAATAATAAGCAAATGTAATGCCTGTCTCTAATCTCTTAGGAATACTTTGGGCGCCAAAAAAATCAATGCTTTCTGTAGCAAAATATGGTATTGCTTCTAAAACGAAAACAATTAACAAAGGACCACTCATCGAATTCATTGCTGACATCAAATCGGCCGTTTTGTGAAGGTAGAACGATGCCTTTACAAAGAAATCGCAAGAGTTAACGAAAAATTAAAAAAATTGTGCGTTAATTTTAGAATTGCTTTCATTTTACCTTGGCAAGTTTTTCTGGGTAAAAAGATTCTTTTTCTTTGTTAACCTTTTTAAGATAATGGGCAAACTCATCAGAAACAGTTTTGACCATTATAGCTGAAAAGAGACAAAACAGTAATATGAAAGACACTAGTTTCCAGTAGGTGTCCAGAATTGTAACGACTACACCCAAGCCGATAAAAAATGGAGTCATGTCCTCGTCTGTAACAGGTGTTGTATCGTTTTGTACATAGAACACAAATTTAGTGTGTGTTACTAATGTTTTCAGGTCATTCCATGGATTAGAATGCTCCAGCAACATTTCGCGGAATGCTTGACAGAGAGCAAAAGCTATTGCCAACAAGCAAAGAATAAGTGCCACTGTTGTGTGCTGTAAATTACGAAAAACAAACCATCAGTAATGAAATACTCAATAATTATTTAAGGCTGTGATTTAATCCTTCCATGCAAATGAATGATTTCTGCAGGAAAGAGAAAGTCTACCGATTGCTTGAAAGTCGCAGTCGGGCAATATGTGGGCAAATGAAAAAGCAGTAAATAATTTACTTTGACTGAAAACAATAGTAGTACTGAAAACAACAGTAGTTACTTCGAATGTTTAGCAAGAAATATTTTTTTCCCACTCTCTCAACTGTCTTTATATTCATCATTCATTGTGCTATATGCATGTGTTACAATGAAATCATGGGTCATAATGGCATAAGGGTTTTCTATACAATGCATATGTATAGAAAACCGTTAATATTTTATGGTAGTAGTGTAATATAGAAATGTATGTCTAATGTTCCAGTGTATTGTACGTAGATAGTGAAGGTACTTATCAAAATGCTTTATTTGTAAGCACGTTATCGGAGTTGCGGCGATGAAGGGCGATTACAAGATTCTACTTCGGCAAAAGACATTCCTATTGGCCAGAAGAGAAAGAAGGGACGTCCTAAGCGCACACAAAATTGTCTTTCGCACCAGCTATAATGTCTCACTACTGTATTTACTCATTTCCGTATTTTTCCAAATGAACTGAATAATTTTTAATTTCGTATTTATTTTTTTATTCAATTATTACTAAGCTTTTGCAATTATTAATACTGCCGAAAAATTCAATTCATTTGCCCACATATTGCCAGCCTGTGACTCAGTTGTCCATACTTTTGGCGTAGACTTCCTCATTCCTGCGGATATCATTCATTTGCATGGAAGGATTAAACTTTAGTCATTAATTAATATTATAAAGATGGTAGTACATACCTTTTTACTTCTGATTGTGTTTTTGTGGCCATTTTGACATATTTTCAAAATTGTAGACAGACTTTGTGTTTTAAACAAATAAATATAAAAAATAACTGCGCTACTTCCAATATTGGCAAAAAGTATGGCTATTTTGAAAAGAACTTCCTTATCTTTTTTAATATCATATAAGGACGCTAATCGGAAATTGGAGGCTGAATAAATAATCAAACAGGCCATCGCCACTGCAAAGAATACCTGGAAAAATTAAACAGCGTCTGAACCTTTTGAAATATTATGTAGACAAAAGATTTCTAAAATTCTATACATTTTGTCAGGTATTCATGTAAACTGTTTTCAAATTCAAAAAGAAAAGAAATTTGTGAAATAATCAAAATTGCAATAAGTGTTTGAACTAAACATCATTTTATTTTCGGAAAGTTTAGCAGATTAACACTGTCATTTCAGTTATACTCTTAGAATACCCAAATGCTAATACCGCTAATAGTACATAGTGTCTGTATTTAGGTTTTTTTTACCCGTTGTATTTTTGTGATGTGCAGATAATATTGTCCATCTTTTTCTGTACATCTGAATGGAACTAGGAGTAACCAGTTTCCTGTATTAAAAAGCATCCTGAAGTAGTGAAAACTCACAGACGTGAATGGCAATGACAACGGAAATTGATGTTGTGCAGATCTCCCATTTGGGATCTCCGATAAATGAAAAATCTGATCACCGTTCATTTTAACTCAATTTTACAAATTATTAGTTCCTAAAAGAATTCTGTACACAAGAAGGACAGAGCTACTTCAACTGGTACACACTTACTGAGAAACTTGTTTGGTTGTCCGAATTGTTTTGTGGCCAGTTTTTATGAGTGCTTATATTTTTCCTCTTTATGCGGAATATATGTGGATATTGGTATTCATATCTATACTTATAATATGTAAAAGATCTTCTTTTGTAGTATTACAAATACCCTTTAGCTATAGGTTCATTTGCAGAGAATTCATTTCTGTTGTATTTTGAGCATAAAGTCGTGCAAATTATTTATGTACCTATACGCATGTATGATATGATAGTTACCGTATTGTCCGAATTAAGGCCCCCGGCTCTTATTGTTTCAAGTCAATTTTTTTGTCATGCAAAATTCGTATTAAGAGCCCCATAGGGGCCTAACGGTCAGGGGGTCTTATTGTTTCAAGGCATTTATTCAACAGTCAAAATCAAATACATAAGTATCAAATAGCCAATTAATTAGAATTTTGGTAAATGTAAATCAGTATCAGTGGTAATAACATAGAAAGTACACTCCATCAATCCGTATTAAGCCCCCAAGGGGGTCTTAATACGGAAGAGGGCCATAATTCGGACAATATGGTATATTTATGATACTTATATATAATTTTTATAGGTTGGCATTTAGTATTCAAAATCAGACAAATCTGGAAACCAGGCGACCTTAGCATATCTTAGTTGCCTGGTTAGTTAGGGTATGCCCAAGGTGCCTAGACAACGTCTAAGGTCTAACTAGGTGATGCCATACTGATAAAAAAGGATTCGACCACTAATGGGGGATGAATATGTAATAGTTTCGACCATCGAGTGATTCTACTCAATGAATCCTCTTTTTGTGGTCTTGGCACTGGTCGAATAATATTATGTTTATAAGTATGGCAGCACCTAGGTAGAGAAAATACGTTGTCTAGGCATCTTGGGTATGCCATCATGTACCTGTAAGAATATTGAACATATAGTACACAGTGGTTTTGGCTATATAAATGTTTCTTAACTGAAAACTGGGGAGTTATGAAAGTATAAAGATATGGACACATGCAAGAAACCCTAGAGAATACGGATTAATGTTCAGAACAGGCGAACATATAATATGGGAAAAGATATTAATATGGCTTGTGGTAAGCGAAAAAATTCATTAGATCTTCTTAGTTGTTGCGAATCCGTGACGAAGTGAAACTAAGTTGTTTTTCTTGGCGAGAAACCAAGCAATTGAGGTTTAGCACGGTCAAAAGACAAGATGAGTCTTCTGTGCAATATGCTACTGGAATATAGAGTACTTCATTAATACTATACAAGCCGGATAATCCCATTGAGCCACTCAAATCTGGCCCACAAAGCAAATCTAAGATTTGCAGAAACGAATCTAGCAATTTTCAATTTTTACCAATGTGGAGTGCGATAATAACTCATTCGGCACACAGAAGACAATATTGTGCACACAGAAGACAATTTCAATTTATTTGAATTTTTAAAAACAGTTTGAATTTATTTGAATTTATTCAGATAGATAGATATAGTACATATATAAGATATAGTATACATAATTTATAGATATAGAAAGATAGATAAACCAAATGTGTGGGTGTGGAAATGGTACTGTAGTGCCTGTGAGGCTTTGGAGCTTTCGGACTCTATAGAAGGTTGTCCACCTCTTATAACAGAACAGAACAAAACGACTTTTTACTGGTTTTCATTTTTTGTAAACTTCGAATAGCAGCAATAGCAACTAGGAAATTTCAGATTTAGAAGACCATACAAAAGTTGTTCAATACGAAAGAGTAAGACTAACAGGTAAGATTATATATAGGTAAAACTGCCAGGGCAATTTTAACAATGCTTTAGTTATAAAATAAAATGAGTATATATGGTAGCATGTTCTTTGGTGATTTGAATTGTTTTGCGACAAACCAGTTATAATAATTTATTCTGTATTCGGGTTTATACAATGAATATTGACAGCACTAGAATGTTATTAAGTATACAGTAATAAAAATATCAAACGTACAAAGTATGTTAAAGATTAATAATACATACATATTACTTGCTTAAAAAAATGTGATTACTTTATTGCGTTAATACATAATAGTTGCAACACCTGGCAAATAAAGGCCTGCGTACATATACAGTACGCCTAAATAGGATGGATCGGTCCAATTCCAATTAAAAGCGAATTTTACATGTAAAAGGGCTGCTAATATTTTTACATTGGAAAACAGGACCGATCTTATTATTACCGGTATACTTATACTAATGTATGAAATGTATATTCCTTAAAAGTTCAACTAGTAATAAATATTTGCAAATTATAACTGACAACGTTTTCCGGTCAAATATTGATCAAATCAATGAATGCTGACGAACGCGTAAATAAAATTGCAAAATGAAGTAATGAAGTGTAATGGACCTTGGTAGTGAAAACCCAGTATGTAAATTAGATTACAAATTCTGACAGTGCTGTCGTTATCATGTGGCTATATGGTGAGCTCATCCTTACCATCTAAGTCGTACCTCTACAATGGCTGTACCAGTTATTGAAGAATTATTACTGTCAATCAAACGGGTGCTTTCAATAATACCGAGTAGCTACCCAATGTAAGCACAATATAAAATAACAATGTTGGATTGTGTAAAGACAATTTGGGAATAGGTTTACGCCGACGTGGTACACTTTGGTAGTGACCACTTATTCCGCCGTGACGCCGACTACAAATCTATTGTTAAGTATCTTCGAAAATAATAGTATACTAATGATTTTTGTAAACGCTGTTAATTAAAGGATGAGTGGATGGATAAGTGGATCATCTTTCAAAAAATAAACAGTATTCTAATTGTAAAATTTAAATTTTTAAACATTACTAATCAGGTTTAATTGGCAATTGCAATATTGCCGAGGCCGATTTTGTACCATGTCGGCTTTAACCACATTGCAATCCCTACGTGTAAATTCGCGTTAAATCCTTTAGGCAAGGATTTTTCCCCACTCGATTCCCCATTCGTAATCCTTGAATCTTTGTACTTGTGCTTGCATGGCAGCTTCCCTGGAGAAGTTAGAGTCTCCTATTCTACAGGCTATCTAGCTAATGTAATACTATATCTATATCTGTGCTGTCAATGTAAAAATTTACATCACGTTTAACTGCAAGTTGTAGTCGGATTAAATTCTTTTGCCTTTGAAAGCCTTCACAGTGTAATGCCCTAATGACTTTGGTTTTCAACTCTGTAAGGTATTCACGCAGTAAAACAAGAAAAGTGAGAATGCATAATTTCCATGCAATGAATTATCTAGTGTACCTGTAAAATTGCATAGAAAGCACAAATGTATTTATAAAAAAGCTCAAGCTGTTGCTGTACTATTGGTTCAACGAATGTAACAGATAGTGTAAACTTTAAGGATGCGGTTTATTTGCATTGACGGCTTTCCCTCACTGCATTTTCCAGGCAATGCTGACTACTGTAATTTAGTTTAAATTATAACGTTTTAACCGTCATAACTTTTTTGAAATATAACACCTTTAATTTTTTATCGAATTCAGATTCCTAGCCAAAATATCTCGGTCACAATTTTCGGTTATACTTTTATAACTCTTATACTTATAGCTAACATAGTATGTATAGGTATTATTAGTATTAAGTTCCAACATAACATTTGAATTCACAAACTTACGGTTCGAAAAAGAGACAATGAGGAAGGTGACCCCCAAAATTGGGTTATAATCTTTGTTGAAAAGATTGAAACAAAATATAGATATGTACTCTTACATCAAATGGTCGAATACATGAACAAGTATTTGTGCAGACACCCTATCAGAATTATTGTCGCATACACTCTACTTTACGGTAAAATACCCCTCCTTAATCTATGCAGCCAATAAGTAATCGAATTCACAACAAACCCATATTGAGTTTGAGAGTGCCACGGCTAATGCTTAATAGAAAATTGGGGACGCTCCTTTTGGTGACGTCCGTGCAGTTTCCAATGCTGTAAACAAACTTTTTGCAGGAGGAACGATATTTCTTCATGTATTTCACCTCTGCTGGAGTCTTCGAAGAAAACAGTGATGTAGACTCAGTGATTGAATTGAAGCTTTCGGACGCCTTATGGATAGTCATCAGGAAGATACACCAACAAACTGATACTAACGCAGAGAAGCAGCAAACTGTTATTGTGGCGAATGTTGGCATTTGTGAGCTGTATTTCCATATTATTACATTCGAGATTATGATGGTACGATTGACAATGAAGTATAGCGCCTGGATTGTGACCGTCGATAGTTCGGTGAAGAATTTTATTTGCAACAGCAGCATTCGGTGGTACTTCACAAACACCTCCGGCCTCCTCAAATCGCCATGAGTCAAATACTTCCACTTTCCAAATCTAAATTAGCAATAGGAAATTTTCACTTTAAATATATTCATTAGAAAGCATACTTAGTTAAAAAATAATATGTATTTGTATTACTTTAGTTCATTCCCGACAATCTGCATGTATCGATTTACAAACACAATAAGTGTCGTCAGTAAAAAGCTGGCAATTACCCAGACTCCAGACGACAGCCACCACATTAAAGTGACAAAGAGAGCAGCAACTGCGATGTGTCGATATTCTTCTGGAAGTTGTCCATAAGGAAATATAGGAAAATCGTAAATAATGGCTGCAGCGCCAGTCAGCACATACGGGTAGACACAACTTAAAACAGCCATGCATTGGACGATTTGCAAATCTCTCGAAGTCAGGTCGACAACAGGGTCAGGGTAAATACCCGAACACCCGAATGGTATATACCCGAACACCCGAACGGTATATACCCGAACACCCGAATGGTATATACCCGAATACCCGAATGGTATATACCCGAACACCCGAACAGGTATATACCCGAACACCCGAACAGGTATATACCCGAACACCCGAACGGACATTTTAGAGGTGGGATCCAAACCAAAAATTTAAAATATTGATATTTATACTGCGGCTAAGAGAACACTGCAGTACGTTAAAAACGCAGTAGTAAAAATGAAAACTAAAATAAAACTTGAAGATTAACGTTTAAAAGTTGAACCTTAAAACGGGACCTTAAAAATAATACCTAAAAATGAAACTAAAAATAATACATAAAACTCCGGCCAAGCAGTATCATTAGCCCGACCTTCGGTCGGTCTAATGAGACTGCTTGCCCTCCGTTCGCGCCCGTTCTCGGACTGGGTAGCCGTTAGTGACTCCGGGCAGCAACCACATTAGCACGACCTGCGGTCGTGCCAATGCCATTGACTGCCCTCCGTTATTAGCCATTAGTGGACTTGTTACCCTTTAGTAGAAATGGAATTAGAAGAATTTAGTACAGTCTGCATTAGACCTTTGGCATTGTTTAGAAGAGTAGAACAACAATAGACCAATGAGAAAGTATTTTGAGAAACATATATTGGAATTATGAGTAGCATATATTGAAATTATGAGAAGCATATATTGAAATTATGAGAAGCATATATTGAAATTATGAGAAGCATATATTGAAATTATGAGAAGCATATATTGAAATTATGAGAAGCATATATTGAAATTATGAGAAGCATATATTGAAATTATGAGAAGCATATATTGAAATTATGAGAAGCATATATTGAAATTATGAGAAGCATATATTGAAATTATGAGAAGCATATATTGAAATTATGAGAAGCATATATTGAAATTATGAGAAGCATATATTGAAATTATGAGAAGCATATATTGAAATTATGAGAAGCATATATTGAAATTATGAGAAGCATATATTGAAATTATGAGAAGCATATATTGAAATTATGAGAAGAATATATTGAAATTATGAGAAGCATATATTGAAATTACGAGAAGCATATATGGCAATTATGAGAAGCATATATTAAAATTATGAGAAACAATTAATGAATAATTGGGAAGCAAACCTTGAGATTTTGGAAAGCAAATATTAGCATTTTGTGATGCGAATTTCGAAATTTTTGTCTTACACATTTTGATACTTTATGAAGCGAACTTTCAAATTTTGGGAAGCGGGTTAAAACTTTTAATGCTATCCCGCTAACAAAGCAAAGGAAGCAATTTTTAAATTTAAATGTCCTCCTTTTTTCGAAGCAAATTTTTGTAAAATTTATTTATTTTTATTAAGGGTAAAACAGAAACGATATAAAATTCACGGAAAGGTTGGACCTTAACGAAATTCATTGATGGCTATATTAAATTCCTGTATTATTAAAAGCTGTGAAAATAAAATTTTGACTAAAAGTTGAATTGACTATCTCCTCGCCCTTACGAAAACTAACGAATTTTGAGAAAACCATTTGTACGATTTTCCTGGCCAACGAACTTAGCCCGTGACTTGGGCCAATTCGTTCAAATCTGGAGTAAAAAAATTTTTGATTAAGATTTACGAAAGTGAGAGTGCGAACAGACACACACACACACACACACACACACACACACACACACAGACAAACCCGTTCTATAAGCCCTTGGTCGGGCTAAAAAAATGAAACTAAAAATAATACCTGAAAATGAAACCTTAAAAATGAGATCCTAAAATCGGAACCCAAAAAATGGAACATTAGAATTGCAGGTTGGCATTTTGTAGGTATTTTACCATGTCATTTGGAACGCCACTATATATTTTTTTACTTTCGGGTAGCACTCTAAAAATAGCACGCTAAAATTGCACTCTGAAAATACCACTTTAAAAATAGCGCGCTAAAATTCCACTCTGAAAATACCACTCTAAAAATAGCACGCTAAAATTCCACTCTGAAAATACCACCCAAAAAATTCCACTTATAAAAAACTTTTCTAAAAATACCGATCGGAAACTACCCTAAAAACAGCACTCTAAAAATAACACTTTTAGAATGCCAACCTACAATTTTAAAGTTCCATTTTTTTGGGTTTCGATTTTAGGATCTCATTTTTAAGGTTTCATTTTCAGGTATTTAGTTTCATTTTTAAGTATTATTTTTAGTTTCATTTTCAGGTATTTAGTTTCATTTTTAAGTATTATTTTTAGTTTCATTTTCAGGTATTCAGTTTCATTTTTAAGTATTATTTTTAGTTTCATTTTCAGGTATTTAGTTTCATTTTAGCCCGACCGAGGGCTTATGGAACGGTCTTGTCTGTCTGTCTGTCTGTCTGTCTGTCTGTCTGTCTGTTAGGTCTCTAACTTTCGCAAATCTTAATCAAAAATTTTTTTACTCCGGATTTGAACGAATTGGCCCAAGTTACAGGCTAAGTTCGTTGGCTATAAAAATCGTTCGAAAGGTTTTCTCAAAATTCCTTAATTGTCATTTGGCCGAGGAGATAGTCAATTCAACTTTTAGTCAAAATTTAAATTTCACCGCTCTTAATAATAAAAGAATTTGACATACCCATAAATAAATTTCATATGGTCCAACCTTTCCGTGAATTTTATATCGTTTCTGTTTTACAAGTAATAGAAATATGTAAATTATCCAAAAATTTGCTTTGGAAAAGGAGGACATTACAATTTTAAAATTGTTTCCTTTGCTTTGTTAGCGGGATAGCAATAAAAATTTTAAATCGTTTTCAAAATTTGCTTGCTTCTCAAAATTTGGAAATTTGCTTCTCAAAATTTCAATATTTGCTTCTCAAAAGTTCAATATTTGCTTCTCAAAATTTCAATACTTGTTTCTCGAAATTTCAATACTTGTTTCTCGAAATTTCAATACTTGTTTCTCGAAATTTCAATACTTGTTTCTCGAAATTTCAATACTTGTTTCTCGAAATTTCAATACTTGTTTCTCGAAATTTCAATACTTGTTTCTCGAAATTTCAATGTTTGCTTCCCAAAATCTCAATATATGCTTCTCAAAATTTCATTATATACTTCTCATAATACTTTCTCGTTGGTCCATTGTTGTTCTACTCTTGTAATAAATTTCTAAAGTAGACAATAGTGAAATCCTCTAATGCTATTGCCAAGTGCGCGAGTGCCAAGTCCGCCAACGGGTTATATAACGGAGGGCATCAATCGCATTAGCACGACCGCAGGTCGTGCTAATGTGGTTGCAGCCCGGAGTCACCAACGGCTACCCAGTCCGAGAACGGGCGCGAACGAAGGTCAAGCAAGTCTCATTAGACCGACCGAAGGTCGGGCTAATGATACTGCTTGGCCGGAGTTATTTTTAAGTATTATTTTTAGTTTCATTTTTAGGTATTATTTTTAAGGTCCCGTTTTAAGGTTCCATTTTTAAACGTTAATCTTCAAGTTTTATTTTAGTTTTCATTTTTACTACTGCGTTTTTAACGTACTGCAGTGTTCTCTTAGCCGCAGTATATTTTCTACTTAATATCAATATTTTAAATTTTTGGTTTGGATCCCACCTCTAAAATGCCCGTTCGGGTGTTCGGGTATATACCTGTTCGGGTGTTCGGGTATATACCATTCGGGTATTCGGGTATATACCATTCGGGTGTTCGGGTATATACCGTTCGGGTGTTCGGGTATATACCATTCGGGTGTTCGGGTATTTACCCTGACCCGTCGACAACAGATTCCATTTCCCAATATTTCTCTGTGGAATGTTAATGATATATATTACACGATTACAGCCACAGAAATAATAAAGTAATTCGTTATATCTTGCCTTTTTCGGTATTCAATATGATAAAGTGAATCTTCATCTGTTAGTTAATGGGGGTTTAAAATATTGTCTGCCTGGAAAGTATCCAGGCAGATTATTTTAAATGGAAAATAACAAATCAGGGCTTTGACAATAATGATAATTATTTGTGTACATAAAAATAATATAACATTGTATTAGGGAATTCAATATTGTTCTCACCTTCGAAGATTTCCAGTGTGCTTAGGATACTGTTGATCAGTAAGAAAATACTGCCTAGCTTACAATACAGAAATAATTGCGTTACAATCGCTAGCAGAAATCCACAGTTTACAAGAAAGAGAATGAAATAGTATATTGAAGTATCTCCTGCTATTGTCCTAATCACGAATTGTATGGCACAGTAAGTGACAGTAATTAGCCACAGCCCAATGGTTATGTAGTGCCTCCAATTATCGTATATGGATGCAGACCTTACAAATATTTTCTTTTTCTTGCAATAGACAGCTGGAAATGCACCGAAGATATTTCCCATCTTGACAATAAATTGGAGACATTGTAAGGTCTTTACGAAATTTTTACCCTGAAGCCTCTTTTTCTGTCTGTTAGACTCCATCGTATTGTAGTTACTAAACTGGGATGGATTTATGCTTTGGAACAGAAGCGGAGAAAAGTAATAAACGTTAATGGCGATTGAGCCAAAAGCTTAAATAGGAGTAGTTGTGTAGTTATTCAATAACTTGGCAATGACATTGGATTAATACAGTTACTTAATGCACGCAGTCTTAAATAGCTCACCCTTCGACTACATAAGCATTCGTATGTAAACCTTATGTTAGCTTAAATCTAAAACGCTATAGAAAATAGTAAGCACTAATCTTGCAATTTATTTTATTTGTTAACCTTTTAATTTACTTTACCTGAGAAAACTAGTTTGGCAAATGTAATCCCAAAATGTGAATATCAAAAATACAACCTGTTTGGTGAGGAAAAATGAAACTTTTTACTATGGGCTATTAACTGATTCTTTTTGAGCTAAATTCTAATAAATATCTAAAGAATCGCTTTATTAGCATGTCAACCTACTTGAATGCATTTAGAAATGGCATTTAAAAAAGTTTTGACTGACAGAGAAGTACAAACCGACTTTTCCATAAGGTAACAAAATTGCGCAGGCCGGGCGACCCTGAGCCAAGGTCTGTGTTAAAATATTAGGCAAGTCAAATAACAAACATTAAATTTATTGATTGTGGTTGTTGCTTTATATTCTGACACGTAGCGCTATACTACTTTCATTTTATAAGCGTTTAATTTGCTAAAAAGGAATTGTATTTCTATAGTAAGGTATTTTAAATTGTTTTCTTATCAAGTTTACTGAGATAATGTAGCTTTCAATCCAAGCATACTTTGTTATTCATGATTTACTTTAAAACAGCAATCCAATAAATCTGTGTTTACTTTGAAAATATTATTTCTCCATGTAAATTGGAATGTGGCACTAAAGAAGTGTCCTGGCAATGTTTTTATTTGAGCCACAACCAAATCTCTTTGTGTGATGCTAAAAAGAGTCAGTTTACCATTAAATAATTTTATTCCCTCATACATCATTATACATAGAGCCATAATTTAAGATGTAATCAAAATTATTTGTTTTATCGCAGATGCCAAAGCGATGGACAGATAATTGTCGTGAATATAACGGAGAATTCTCGAATGCAAATAGTAAACTTCACTTTGCCTCGTTGTCCTACTCTGGAATTCAATGGTTCTCAATCTACAGTCCTCGGACAGAATTTAATCACAGCTTTGCTAATTACAATCTTTGTCATTTCCTCAAAATCCGTATTTTTCGGAGAATTATTTGCACTTTCTTTGTAATGCCAACTCAAAACACATAATGTACATTTTGGAATACACGTGTAGTAATAAAAGACTACTTTTTGGTATTCTATAGTATAAGAGTTGCAATGGCAAAGTCATGAATATACATTTACTTATTAATATATTTAATTTTCTTCGGATTTCTTAGCCAAACGTGTTTACTACTTTATGTACATAATTTTAACATTCTGAATGTTGGCTTGAGCACAAATTCTAAAGTGACTTATAGTCTGGTCGATTCCGTCTTTGCAAAATATATCATAAATACTAAAATATATAAGGATTATAGATTTTTGATTTGATTGTCAGTTAAGTATGGAAGAATGAACTACACGTCACAGATGGTTGTTTTTACAGAATAAAATGTGATAAACGTAAAAAAGGGGATTTTTTAGTTTGTATTTCATTTTAGAAACTTAATAGGGCATCGGCCACTATAAATTGCACAGTATTA
Organism: Yoshiicerus persimilis; assembly: GCA_020352615.2. NCBI lineage: Eukaryota > Metazoa > Arthropoda > Collembola > Entomobryomorpha > Tomoceridae > Yoshiicerus > Yoshiicerus persimilis. The sequence goes on along the minus strand of CM036940.2, from coordinate 6,675,685 downwards.
AATTAATACCTTTATTTCCTTCAGAACTCAGTACTTTAGAGTACTAAACAATCGGAAATGGAAGGAGCTAAGAATTTTCCTGTTTACCCTGGCGACTTGTCGTGTATTTTGCGGTGTTGTGTCAGATTACTTTTCCACTTGAAAGATTTGCCACAAATATCACATTTAAAAGGTTTCTTTTGACTATGCGTCATTTGATGCTTCTCTAGGTCTGATTTCCTGATAGATGCCTTGCCACAAACACCACATTGAAAAGGTTTCTCTCCAGAGTGAAACCTGTAATGTACCTTTAATGAAGGAGCCTGTAAATAACCTTTACCGCAAATGTCGCAAACAAAAAGATTTTCACCGCTGTGAATTCTTCCATGGATCTTTAATGTGTAAAAGTCTCTGAAGGACTTATTACACATGTCACATTTGTGCTTTTTTTCTGATTTGTGTTTTCTTAAGTTTCCTTTACGTTTTGTAGCAGGGTTTTTATCGGTGCTAGAATGAGAGCGCAACAAGTGGGTTCTTAAATGTTGAGGTAATTTGAACAATTGCAAACAAATGTGGCATTCATGTTTCCTCTGGGCGTCACCCTTGTCTTTCCTTTTACCAAGCCCTTGTTCCTCTTCCTCTGTTGTGTTTAGTGAAGATTTACTCTCACGGGGACTTTTCTTGGATTTTCCAGTAAGAGCAAATTGGTCCAAATTGTCATTTGCAGACTTCCTTAGATTACCTGCTTTAATTCTCTCGCAATTGTTCTGTTCACAGTCAGATGTATTACCGGATTGAGTATTGTTTCCAAAACCTGAAGATTCCAAGTTGCAATCCATGCCGTCATTTTCTGAAAATATATTTGAATAAATGTCTGTCAACGTTTCACTCATAAAATATAGATTATTAACTTGAATTTCAATCTTTTGTTCTTAAACGAACGGTTAATATAATTAAAGAACCCACCAGTCAATGAAATTTCGTCTTCACTCTTTACTGTATTGATCATTTCGAAGAGAACAGGCGTGATAATGGATCCAGTTAAGTCTTCTGTGGTGTCTTGAGATATTACTGGTGCTATCAATTTGTTTTGGTCAAAATCATTTCCATCTTGAAATATTTCTGAATCCGCTTCAGCCTCAGATATGTTAATGAAATTTTCAGTTACTAAAACATTTAGATATATAGATAACCAAAACCATAAATTAAAAAAGAATTATTTGGGCAATATTAAAAAAGACGGGGAAAGATAACGTAAATAGAAATGAACCATTATTAAATGAAATTATGATGTCGTCTTCGGTTTTTACAGTATTCATTTTGTCGATTACAACAGGTGTTAGGAATTCCGTTAAGACTTGTGAGTCTTCAGAGTCTTCGGATCCTACAGGCGCTGGCGAGTTATTCCGCTCGAAGTTGACATTTCCATCTGGAAAATTTTCTTCCGTTTCAGGCTCATTTATGTTAATGAAATTGTCAATTTCTAAAAATGAATTCATTTCAAGCGTATAGAAATACAGACAAACTCTCTAAATATTTTACTTCATGAGTACATTAAAACAGAGACGCACCTTGTGTGATAAGATGAGATCTGACAATTGCTTCACATTTTGATTCAGCGCTGAATGGTTTCTTGGGGGATTTTAGCATTGTGGTTTTAATATTGGACCGCAATTCCTCGTACTGCTTTTGAAACAATTCTGCTTGTTCTAACGCCGCTTTGCATTTCTCCACCAAATCCAAACAGGAATCACAGCATTCTATCCAAACACTCGCATTTCCAAAATGCTCACGCAGAAGACAACACGTGGATTCCGGGATCTCCAGCAGTTTTCGCAGCAGGAATATCATTCGCAACTCAGTGTCCCCAGTATCGCTCCCCTTTCCTGCAAAAAATATTAAATGTCATAATCAAAATATATGCCACAGGAGATTGTGTTAAATTAATTAAAATACATCTGACCTAATTTCTGCGTAGGTTAATTACCTTGTTTACAATTTAAGTTTTCGGCAGATGGAAAAGTTGGATTTGCATCCTGGGTACCAGATTTCTTTGGAAGACTCTTTCTGCAACAAATGAGACACCTTTTGGGTACCATATTGGCCTTTCCGAAATTTTAGAAGAAAACTTCAAAAATCTTTGACATGGTGGCAAGATCAGAAGTTGGTCAGAGAATCTCTTCAGGTCCCTTAAATTGCGCGGGCGATTTCACTCGCAACGTTTAGAATCATATAATATTGCTTTGACGTTTTCAGTTGAAAAGATCATTGAGTATTTCAAAGTTTACAAAATTTAAGAGTAAAACAGTAAAATATCTTTTTAAAAAATTGCTTGAATCCCTTCTTTTATTACCGTATCTTTACGAATTTTTGCATACCAATACCCTATTTAACCACTAATAAGGAAAATAAAAATTTGTTCACATAACATTGATTTAGTTGAAATAAATTAAATCTTCTTTGAATATTCAATTTCAGTTTGAATGCTTAATGAAAAACAGTTTCACAAATTGTATGGCATCCTTTTTGGAGTGATTTCTAGTGTTGCTTCAAGCTTACAAAGATTGCTTGTACTCTATATGCAGAATTGAAAGGATATGTCTATTTCAAATCGCAATTATTGACTACTTTAGTGTATCTATAAATAAATTCTCTACAAATAATTTGATGTAAAAAAGGTGCAATAAAATATGCGATTCATTAATTTGTCTATGATCGAATGTAATCAAAAACTAATTAATTAACGAACAGTTCGTTTTAACATTTGTTACCCATCATTGAGAATCGTTATCTCTATTACAATTGTATTAAATAACAGGAAATAGTAAAGGCTAATAGTTCTAGTAATAGGTTAATAGTAATAATCAATGGAATGTCACATGAATATGAAAAAGTGAACCATAATGGGGTTTGTTTATACCTAATAAAATCTGAGAAATGTAAAAGCTGAATTTTTTAGTTTATATTTTATTTGAACAACTTAATAGGGTCTCAGACATAATTGTACAGTATTAATTTAATACCTTTAATATTTCTTTCCGATTTCAGTATTTTAGAGTACTAAGCAATTGCATATGAAGATGAAGATGAAGAGATTTGCAAATATTTCTGTATCCGCTTTAGTCTCAGATAGGTTAAATCAATTTCTAAACAAGAATTCATTTACGCATTTAGAAAGCCCGACAAACACGATACATTTTACAAAATTATTATATAATATAGTAATAATAATAGAAAGCGGAAAATAGTAACCTTGCAACTTTCTTAATCTCTGAGATCAGATTTCCTCGGAAGATGAAAGGCATCTTATAGCTAACATAGTATGAATAGGTATTATTAGTATTGTTAGTATAAGTTCCAACATAACATTTGAATTCACAAACTTACGGTTCGAAAAAGAGACAATGAGGAAGGTGACCCCCAAAATTGGGTTATAATCTTTGTTGAAAAGACTGAAACAAAATATAGGTATGTACTTTTACTAGTCTTACATCAAATGGTCGAATACATGCACAAGTATTTGTGCAGACACCCTATCAGAATTTTTGTCGCACAATATATACTCTACTTTACGGTAAAATACCCCTCCTTAATCTATTCTGCCTATAATAAGAAATCGAATTCACAACAAACCCATATTGAGTTTGAGAGTGCCACGGCTAATGCTTAATAGAAAATTGGGGACACTCCTTTTGGTCACGTCCGTACAGTTTCCAATGCTGTAAACAAACTTTTTGCAGGAGGCACGATATTTTTTCATGTATTTCATATCTGCTGGATTCCTTGAAGAAAATTGTGACACAGAATCAGTGATGGCGTTGAAGATTTCGGACACCATATAGATAGTCATCAGGAGGATACACCAACAAACTGACGCGAACGCAGAGAAGGACCAAATTGCTATTGTGGAGAATGTTGGTATTTCTGAGCTGTGTTTCCATATTATGACATTCGAGATTATGATGGCTCGGTTGATGGTGAAGTACAACGCCTGGATTGTGACCATCGATATTTCTGTAAGGAATTTTAATTGCAGCAGCAACATTCGATGGTACTTCACAAACACCTCCGGTTTCCTCAAATCGCCATGAGTCAAATATTTCCAATTTCCAAATCTAAATTAGGTAAATTTCTATTTAAATATATTCATTAGAGTGCATGCATATAGCTAAAAATAATATATACTTCTATTACTTCAATTCATTTCCAAGAATCCGAATGTATGCATTTGCAAACACAAGTCCCATCAGTATAAAGCCTGTGATTATCAAGACCACAGAGAATAGCCAACACAATAAAACATGAGTGAGAACAGCAACTCCGATGTGTCGATATTCTTCTGGAAGTTGTTCATAAGGAAATACTGGATAATCGTACATAATGGCAACAGTGCCACCCAAAACATAGGGGTAGAAGCAACTTAAGACAGCCATGCATTGGACGATTTGGGAATCTCTTGAAGTCAGGTCCATACTGAATTCCATTTTCCAATATTTCTCTGTGGAATGTTAATGATATATATGATTACAGCCACAGAAATAATAAAGTAATTCGTTATATCTTGCCTTTTTCGGTATTCAATATAATAAAGTGAATCTTCATCTGCTAGTTAATTATAGGGTTAAAAATATTGTCTGCCTGGAAAATATCCAGCGCATTTTAAATGGAAAATAACAAATCAGGGCTTTGACAATACTGATAATTATTTGTACACAAAAAAAATATAACAATGTATTAGGGAATTTAATAATGTTCTCACCTGCGAAGTTTTCCATTGTGTTTAGAATACTGTTGATCAGTAAGAGAATGCTATCTAGCTTAAAATACAGAAATAATTGCATTACAGTCGATATCAAAAATCCACAGAAATAAAAAAAGCATATGAAATAGTACATTGAAGTATCTCCTGCTATTGTCCTAATCACGAATTGTATGGCATAGTAAGTCACAGTAATTAGCAACAGCCCAATGGTTATGTAGTGTCTCCAATTATCGTAGGTTAATGCAGACTTTACAAATATTTTCCTTTTCTTGCAATAGACAGCTGGAATTGCACCGAAGATATTTCCCATTTTGACCATAAATTGGAGACATTGTAAGGTCTTTACGAGATTTTTACCCTGAAGTCTCTTTTTCTGTCTGCTAGACTCCATCGTATTGTAGTTAGTAAACTGGGATGGATTTATGCTGCGGAACAGAAACGGAGAAAAGTAATAAAAGTAAAATGGCGATTGAGCCAAAAGCTTAAATAGGAATAGTTGTAGTTATTCTATAACTTGGCAACAAGCAACAACATTAGGTTAATACAGTTACTTAATGCACGCAGCCTTGAATAGCTCACCCTTCGACTACATAAGCATCCTTATGTTAGCTTAAACCTAAAAAGCTTAAGAAAATAGTAGACACTAATCTTGCAACTTATTTAATTTATTAACCTACTTTTAGTTTACTTTACCTGCGAAAACGAGTTTGGCAAATATACATAATTATCCCAAAATGTGAATATTAAAAATATAACCTGTTTGATGAGGAAAATGAAAACGGTTATTATAATGTATTCTTTTTGAGCTAAATTCTAATAAATATCTAAAGAATCGCTTTATTAGCACGTCAACCTACTTGAATGCAATAGAAATGGCAGTTTTGACTTACAGAAGTGCAAACCGACTTTTCCATAAGGTAACTCAATTACGCAGGCCGGACAACCCTGAGCCAAGGTCTGTGTTAAAATATTGGGCAAGTCAAATAGCAAACATTTTTATTGATTGTTCTTTATATTCTCACACGTAGCGCTGTACTACTTTCATTTTATAAGCGTTTAATTTGCTAAAGGAATTGTATTTGTATAGTAAGGTATTTTAAATAAATTGTTTTCTTATCAAGTTTACTGGGATAATGTAGCTTTCAATCCAACCTTACTTTGTTATTCATGAATTACTTTAAAACAGCAATCCAATAAAGCTGTGTGTTTACTTTGAAAATATTATTTCTCCATTTAAATTGGAATGTGGCACTAAAGAAGTGTGCTAGCAATGTTTTTATTTGAGCCAAAACCAAATCTCATTTTGTGATGCTAAAAAGAGTCAGCTTACCATTAAATAATGTTATTGACTCATACATGATTATACAGAGCCATAATTTAAGATTTAGTCAAAATTATTTGTTTTATCGCAGATGCCAAAGCGATGGACAGATAATTGTCATGAATATAACGGAGAATTCTTGAATGCAAATAGTAAACAGTACTTTACCTCGTTGTCCTCCTCTGGAATTAAATGCTTCTCAATCTACAGTCTTCGGACAGAATTTAATCACAGCTTTTCTAATTACAATCTTTGTCATTTCCTCAAAATCCGTATTTTTCGGAGAATTATTTGCACTTTCTTTGTAATGCCAACTCAAAACAAATAATGTACATTTTAAAATACACGTGTAGTAATAAAATACTACTTTTTGTTAAGCTATAAGGGAGTTCCTATGGTAAAATCATGAATATACATCTAACTTTGATATATTTAATTTTCTTCGGATTTCGTAGCTAAATTTGTTTACTACTTTATGTACATCATTTTAACATTAGTCTGAATGCTGACTTGAGCACAAATTCTACAGTGACTTATAGCCTGGTCGATTTTGTCTTCGCAAAATATATCATATACTAAAATATATAAGGATTATAGTTTTTTGATTTGAATGTCAGTTAAGTATGGAAGAATGAACCACACAGATGATTGTTTTTACAAAAAAGGAATTTTTTAGATTGTATTTCATTTTAAAAACTTAATAGGGCATCGCACACTATAAATTGCACAGTATTAAATTAATACCTTTATTTCTTTCCGAATTCAGTATTTTAGAGTACTAAGCAATTGCTTATGGAAGGAGCTAAGAATTTTCCTGTTTACCCTGGCGACTTGTCGTGTATTTTGCGGTGTTGTGTCAGATTACTTTTCCACTTGAAAGATTTGCCACAAATACCACATTTAAAAGGTTTCTTTTGACTATGCATCATTAGATGCTTCTTTAGGTCTGATTTGCTGATAGATGCCTTGCCACAAACACCACATTGAAAAGGTTTCTCTCCAGAGTGAAACCTGTAATGTACCTTTAATGAAGGAGCCTGTAAATAACCTTTACCGCAAATGTCGCAAACAAAAAGTTTTTCACCTCTGTGAATTCTTCCATGGATCTTTAATGTGTAAAAGTCTCTGAAGGACTATATCACACATGTCACATTTGTGCTTTTTTTCTGATTTGTGTTTTCTCAAGTTTCCTTTACGTTTTGTAGCAGGGTTTTTATCGGTGTTAGAATGAGAGCGCAACAAGTGAGTTCTTAAATATCGAGGTAATTTGAACAATTGCAAACAGATGTGGCATTCATGTTTCCTCTGGGCGTCACCAGTGTAATCCCTTTTACCAAGCTCTTGTTCCTCTTCCTCTGTTGTGTTTAGTGAAGATTTACTCTCACGGGGACTTTTCTTAGATTTTCCAGTAAGGGCGAATTGGTCCAAATTGTCATTTGCAGACTTGCATAGATTATCTGATTGAATTGTTTCGCAATTGTTCTGTTCACAGACAGATGTATTACCGGATTGAATGTTGCTTCCAAAGTCTGAAGATTCCAAGTTGCAATCCATGTCGTCATTTTCTGAAAAATTTTAATAAAAGTCTGTCAATGTTTCACTCATAAAATAAAGAAACTTGCGTGTCAGTCTTTTGTTCTGAAAGGAACACTAAATATAATATTAAAAAACCCACCAGTCAATGAAATTTCGTCTTCACTCTTTACAGTCTTTACTGTATTGATCGTTTCGAAGAGAACAGGTGTGATAATGGATAATGGATAAAGTCTTCTGTGGTGTCTTGAGATATTACTGGCGCTATCAATTTGTTGTATTCTATCTTGAAATATTTCTGAATCCGCTTTAGTCTCAGGTAAGTTAATGAAATTTTCAGTTACTAAAACATTTAAATATATAATCAAACACTATTTAAATAATTTAATTTGGCAATATTAAAAAAAACGGAGAAAGATAACGTAAATAGACACGAACCATTATTAAATGAAATTATGATGTCTTTTTCGGTTTTTACTGTACTGATTTTGTCGATCTCAACAGGTGTGATGGATCCTAATTCAGTTAAGACTTGTGGGTCTTCAGAGTCCTCGGATCCTATGTGCGCCGTCGAGTAATTTGGTTCGAAGTTGGCATTTCCATCTGAAAAATTTTCTTCTTCCGTTTCAGGCACATTTGTGTTAATGAAATTATCAATTTCTGAAAAGAAATTCATTTCAAGCGTATCACAATGCAGACAAACTCTCTTAATATTTTTTTACTTTATGCCTGTATTAAGACAGAGAAGCATGTTACCTTGTGTAATAAGATGAGATCTTACAATTGCTTCACATTTCGATTCAGCGTTAAAAGGTTTCTTGGAGGATTTCAGCTTTGTGGTTTTAATAACACCAAGTCGACCTAAAAGGGAAAATTGTTAATGGCTACATACACTCAATCAGCATACTTCCTTTCGTTGTGTCCATGTCACAGGTGAAACTTGGGGGATCGCGATCCGATCCGATCTATTTTACTTTTCCCAAAAATTCAAGCGATCCGTTCCAATCTTGTCCATCAAAAAAATTTTCACGATCCGATCCGATCTTGTCCATCAAAAAAATTTTCACGATCCGATCCGATCTTGTCCATCAAAAAAATTTTCACGATCCGATCCGACCTTGTCCATCAAAAAAATTTTCACGATCCGATCCGATCTTGTCCATCAAAAAAAGTTTCACGATCCGATCTTGTCCATCAAAAAAAGTTTCACGATCCGATCTTGTCCATCAAAAAAATTTTCACGATCCGATCCGATCTTGTCCATCAAAAATATTTTCGCGATCCGATCCGATCTTGTCCATCAAAAAAAGTTTCACGATCCGATCCGATCTTGTCCATCAAAAAAAGTTTCACGATCCGATCTTGTCCATCAAAAAAATTTTCACGATCCGATCCGATCTTGTCCATCAAAAATATTTTCGCGCTCCGATCCGATCTTGTCCATCAAAAATATTTTCGCGATCCGATCCGATCTTGTCCATCAAAAAAATTTTCACGATCCGATCCGATCTTGTCCATCAAAAGAATTTTCACGATCCGATCCGATCTTGTCCATCAAAAAAATTTTCACGATCCGATCCGATCTTGTCCATCAAAAATATTTTCGCGATCCGATCCGATCTTGTCCATCAAAAAAAGTTTCACGATCCGATCCGATCTTGTCCATCAAAAAAAGTTTCACGATCCGATCCGATCTTGTCCATCAAAAAAATTTTCACGATCCGATCCGATCTTGTCCATCAAAAAAATTTTCACGATCCGATCCGATCTTGTCCATCAAAAAAGTTTTCACGATCCGATCCGATCTTGTCCATCAAAAAAAGTTTCACGATCCGATCCGATCTTGTCCATCAAAAAAATTTTCACGATCCGATCCGATCTTGTCCATCAAAAAAATGTTCACGATCCGATCCGATCTTGTCCATCAAAAAAATTTTCACGATCCGATCCGATCTTGTCTATCAAAAAAATTTTCACGATCCGATCCGATCTTGTCCATCAAAAAAATTTTCACGATCCGATCCGAACTTGTCCATCAAAAAAAGTTTCACGATCCGATCTTGTCCATCAAAAAAATTTTCACGATCCGATCCGATCTTGTCCATCAAAAAAATGTTCACGATCCGATCCGATCTTGTCCATCAAAAAAAGTTTCACGATCCGATCTTGTCCATCAAAAAAATTTTCACGATCCGATCCGATCTTGTCCATCAAAAATATTTTCGCGATCCGATCCGATCTTGTCCATCAAAAAAAGTTTCACGATCCGATCCGATCTTGTCCATCAAAAAAAGTTTCACGATCCGATCTTGTCCATCAAAAAAATTTTCACGATCCGATCCGATCTTGTCCATCAAAAATATCTTCGCGATCCGATCCGATCTTGTCCATCAAAAATATTTTCGCGATCCGATCCGATCTTGTCCATCAAAAAAATTTTCACGATCCGATCCGATCTTGTCCATCAAAAAAATTTTCACGATCCGATCCGATCTTGTCCATCAAAAACATTTTCACGATCCGATCCGATCTTGTACATCAAAAATATTTTCGCGATCCGATCCGATCTTGTCCATCAAAAATATTTTCGCGATCCGATCCGATCTTGTCCATCAAAAAAAGTTTCACGATCCGATCCGATCTTGTCCATCAAAAAAATTTTCACGATCCGATCCGATCTTGTCCATCAAAAAAATGTTCACGATCCGATCCGACCTTGTCCATCAAAAAAATTTTCGCGATCCGATCCGACCTTGTCCATCAAAAAAATTTTCACGATCCGATCCGATCTTGTCCATCAAAAAAAGTTTCACGATCCGATCTTGTCCATCAAAAATATTTTCGCGATCCGATCCGATCTTGTCCATCAAAAAAAGTTTCACGATCCGATCCGATCTTGTCCATCAAAAAAATTTTCACGATCCGATCCGACCTTGTCCATCAAAAAAATTTTCACGATCCGATCCGACCTTGTCCATCAAAAAAATTTTCACGATCCGATCCGATCTTGTCCATCAAAAAAAGTTTCACGATCCGATCCGATCTTGTCCATCAAAAAAATTTTCACGATCCGATCCGATCTTGTCCATCAAAAAAATGTTCACGATCCGATCCGACCTTGTCCATCAAAAAAATTTTCGCGATCCGATCCGACCTTGTCCATCAAAAAAATTTTCACGATCCGATCCGATCTTGTCCATCAAAAAAAGTTTCACGATCCGATCTTGTCCATCAAAAATATTTTCGCGATCCGATCCGATCTTGTCCATCAAAAATATTTTCGCGATCCGATCCGATCTTGTCCATCAAAAAAAGTTTCACGATCCGATCCGATCTTGTCCATCAAAAAAATTTTCACGATCCGATCCGATCTTGTCCATCAAAAAAATTTTCACGATCCGATCCGACCTTGTCCATCAAAAAAATTTTCACGATCCGATCCGACCTTGTCCATCAAAAAAATTTTCACGATCCGATCCGATCTTGTCCATCAAAAAAATTTTCACGATCCGATCCGATCTTGTCCATCAAAAAAAGTTTCACGATCCGATCCGATCTTGTCCATCAAAAAAAGTTTCACGATCCGATCCGATCTTGTCCATCAAAAAAAGTTTCACGATCCGATCTTGTCCATCAAAAAAATTTTCACGATCCGATCCGATCTTGTCCATCAAAAATATTTTCGCGATCCGATCCGATCTTGTCCATCAAAAATATTTTCGCGATCCGATCCGATCTTGTCCATCAAAAAAATTTTCACGATCCGATCCGATCTTGTCCATCAAAAAAATTTTCACGATCCGATCCGATCTTGTCCATCAAAAAAATTTTCACGATCCGATCCGATCTTGTCCATCAAAAAAATTTTCACGATCCGATCCGATCTTGTCCATCAAAAAAATTTTCACGATCCGATCCGATCTTGTCCATCAAAAAAAGTTTCACGATCCGATCCGATCTTGTCCATCAAAAATATTTTCGCGATCCGATCCGATCTTGTCCATCAAAAAAATTTTCCCGGGGATCGGATCGGATCAAGATTGGTGTTTTAACGATCCATAAAGTTACATCTCTCAAATGAGAACAAATTATTTACTTCATTTCGCTAAATTAAAATAAATTACTGTTCTTTTCTAGGCAGATTTATTGCATGAGTCATCTTTTTCCATTTCATGAGATTATGGGTCTCATCTCATATGAAATGATAAGAATTGGATGAATAACACTGGTTATGTTATGATGTAACACAATTTATTTGGATAACCAAAGTAAAGCAGTTACTGTGCTTCCAACGAGAGAGTTCGCACTTGTTCACACTATGACCACCTAGAAACAACACAACAAATTTAAATTAATATTTATTTTAAAAACTTTGTTTGTTTGTTTGTTAAAAACGCAAGTTTGTTGTAAAGTGAATGTTATTGGTTCAAATTACGCGAGCCTTTCTCCCCGGCAAAACTAAACAAATTCCATTCACTTTACAACAAGCTTGCATAATACACACCTGTTGCAGAATGTACAAAACCTGCCGACCTCCCTAAACAATGGAAGCACATTCTCATTGCCCCAGGTATTGCCTTTGCCTCAAGTTATAATGCAATTTGCTAATGCTTTAGTGCATTTACCTTCTAGATCTCTAAATGTACTAAAGCATTAGCAAATTGCACTGACCCAATTGTCTAAACCTATATAAGCTTCACACAGCTAGTCAAGAAACTAAACCGCAGAAAACAAAATATACATATGAGATTATTGAAAAATGGCCAAAACACTGAAACACAAGTTACTGAATTACAAAATACGAATCAGTATTAACACTAACTTTTTTGGTTTCCGTTTTGCCTCATAAAGACCGAAAAATTTCATCGATAGTCTAAGCATAAATGGCTTCTCTCTGTTTCTCTTTGCTCAATCTTGCTATACCAGTTTCTACAAAAGGTCTTTTCTTTAAAATTGCAAAATTCTATCATTAGTCTTTATAGTGCTTGTGCCTTTTAAGCTGTTTGTACACGAAAATATTTCTTCGTTGTGCTGCAAATTCATGTCAGCCATTTTCGGCAGGACTTAATTCGATATAAGAATATGAAACTGCGTACCTATAGCCGGCACTTGTTGACTGTTGAAGTTCTGCAGAGGGAAAAGTACATTGGTTTGTTTCCATTGGAGTTTTCCTTTCCTGTGAAGAGGCATTAGTCACATAATTAGTAATTTGCCTTTCGATTTCCGCTAAAAAGGAGGTGGTTGAAAATTTGCCACTTGCATTCTTTATGCGTTCATTGGGACACTCATGAATTGTCATGAGTAATTTTTTTGTTCTTGATAATTTTTGTCGGTTTCCTTCATCGTACGCAAACTTTCTAACGTACGTTTATTATTTATCTAATAATGCATACTTTGTAAGTGGTTGCAATGGCCCAGGGTCGGACACCTTGGGCCAATTTACCGAGGTGTTTATGGAAGCACTTGAAAATCAGAAGGACACTAGCGTTACCCTTAATGACATCATTGGGGGCACACGGAAAATAAAAGCCATAATGGACTGCGTGGTTTCGCCGATCAAATACAGTCATTTTTTCCAACAAAGTCACTTGAGGTTTTCGGCAGTTGGAAATGATGTTGATGTAGCATCCTGGATACCAGTTTTCTTCGGATAGCTTTCTCGGCAACAAATGAGACACTTTTCGGGTACCATATTTACCATTCCAAAGAAAATTTCAATGTAATGGTGTGAATATTTGAAACTTAATTGCAGTTGAGAAACCAGTTCAAGTCACTTCAATAGGATTTTTAAATAGTTGAACTTGATTTAAAAAACGTTTGTTTGAATGAAATTATATTTACCACTATGTATGAGAAGCATGCTGTTTACTTGTCTGTCTGGCAAGAACGCGTTGGGATTTATACTGTGTTCTATTGCCTTGATCAAACAATTCAACAATTTACAAAAGAGAAATGCCAGTCGATTGCCGTGGTCGACTATTATGAAATATTAAGGAAAAATCACTGATACACAATTTATTGCCAAATGTTTAAAAAAAAGCTTAATTCTCTGGCTACTGGCTTTCGAATGGTGTAAACAGTTTTGCTGTACTATCTGCAGTTCTTCCGGTACAGGGGCCACCTTAGTTTATTCATAGAGCGTACAAAATTGTAAAGTCGGTTCTGTTTTCCATGTAATAAAAATATTAGCAGCCCTTTTTTATGTAAAATTCGTTTTTAATTGACAATACAATTTTTGTAATACACACTACATTTTGGAATTGGGCTACGAAGTAAAGGGAGCTATAGATAATAAATTAGATTCTTCATGTTTTTGTTCTCCTGTTATTTGACTGTGTAACTGTGTTATTTAACTGTGTGACTTTGTAAAATAGGATAATATTGTAAACAGCTTTTCATTGTCTACAATTTGTAAAGCAAAAGGTTTTCGCGCGAAATGTAATTTTGAATGTCAAACTATCACTTGTGCCTAATAGGCACTGCCTATTGCCTAGTGTTAAGCCCCTTTTAAACCCCATGTCAAAATGTTCCTACATTTCGAAAATATTTACTAAACGATTTACTTCATGGATAACTTAATACATATTTAATTTAAGAAAATAATTTAGGAAATCTTGCTTAATGATTTGGCTAAGCGAAAATAGCTGGTATGCCTTCAGGAAAAAAATTGTAATGTTATACGTTATACGCTTCAGGAAATAAATAAAATGTTGTTGCTAAGCTCTCATAATTTTCGTTAACATTTCTTGATATTTCATTTAATAGCGCTGTACCGTCGTCTATGATAAGTGTTACAATACCTATAGTTAGGATACTACTTTTAAGTACTTATAATAAAACTTTAAGTACCTATGCAATAAAGTAAAATGTTCCTTCAAATGTACAGAAGGCAAAAAAGGCAAAGTAATAAAACTTTTCCCCTTGAATCTCCTGATACTGTGATCCCATTTTCTTTGGGCTTAGTTAGAAAAACCATTGATCGGTTTACGTGCTTTTTCTCCCTCATTGTGAATTAATCAAACAAAAGATGGTCTCATGGGGCATAAGTGGAACAATAAGAATTCTTCACGCTTGAATGATCGATTAGTGCAGCATGAAGGAATCTTTTGTTGGATTCATTCACCTTTACGGAAAAGCGGCCCAATAGCCGATCAATGGTTTTTCTAACTAAGCTCAAAGGAAATGGGATCACAGTACATGAAAAACCAATTTAGCCATACCATAAAGGCTCAAGACGGATTTATCTTATACCAATCCTAAGTAAAGATAAATAGGCCAAGAAAGAACAACTACTGGAAGAACATTTTCTAAACTTGTAAGCAAATATTTTTAGAAATAAGTATTACTATTCTTTGAGACTTTGATATGTCAAACTTTGCGCTTTACCTTCAACCAATTCATACAATAATAGTTTACTTCATATCATGAATTTCTTCACAGAAAGAATATACCAGAGATAGTATGTCTTTAAAATGATCCGAGCGTGAGAATGCTATTACAATTAAAACACGACCTCGCATAATAATTCATATCATTGTATCAATAAGAATAAATGTCCTTTGCTGAAAAACTACTCCAAAAACCTAAAAATTATTAGGAATTTGAAGGAATTGTAGCTATATGTATGTATGTGTGGAATACCTACCGTTTATCGTTGCGTTCATGTCCCATGACTTGAGATATCTATCCAGTATGGGATAATTCAAAGGTATGTAACTTTAATTACTCTTTCTCGGGGTGTAATTACTCTATAACGGTTTGTAGTCACCGCATCCCAGTGGCCCGTGACACTGACACACACACAATTTTGAATTCTGCTACTTCTCATTAAATGCTACTTCCAATTAAATGCTACGGTAAAATTACGTCCCTCATTAAGTATAAGCATTATTCACCTGGGAGGAGAAAAATGATTGTAAAGTGATACGTTTATACCTGAAAGAAAAAGTAATCTTAATATTGGAATATAAATCTCCGAGTAAGCGTAGGATTTTATTTTTGCCTTTTCTAGCACAAGAGGTTCGTGTACATTCATGAAAAGAAAAGAAATAAATGAAACACGGGTAGACATTTTAGATAAAATAATATGTTAGTGTTTCTTTGATTCTTTTATGGCAAACTCAAAGTAAACTGTTTTACTATGATTTGCCGATAATTGGATTTTATCTTTTCTTTTCTGTTGTGGGGGTTTTTTAATTGTAATAACCGTCCCTCTACTTGGACAAAAAATTGAAAATGTCTTTTTGGTAGACATTTAGAAATCTAACTGAATATTATGCAATGTTGCATTTCGGATGTTCATGTCGTAAAGGTTTAATTGTGTTATTCTAGGTAATCTGGTCAATAATTGTTATTTTATGAATCGAAATGTTGACCGCATTTCGTTCTTCACTAAATATTGAAATAATATCATATCATTCTGTTTATCTACTAGGTATGAGTTTAAGATTAAGAGAGAGTATTAGGTTAGAGTTAGTTTCTTCTCTTGTCTTCGCTTTTTGTTACGCATCTGTGGGTGTCAACTCCCGTTTTGTTTTAGTAAATATTACATGAGAAGTGTACTAATAATATTAGTGTAGTGTCACTTCATGTTTTACATTATTTACAAGGATTTACTGAGGGAATTGATCGTATCGGAAGTCCATGTTTATTTCTACCCATTACTTTTACGCTAGGGTGATTAGGGTAGGGACTTGAGTGACGCATGAACATATACGCATTATAGAGCATCACATACACTGCGTGCAACAAAGATTTTATAGATATAACTTATATTTCTATTGTAAACTATTTGCATATAATATATTCTTTAGCCTAGTGTCTTAAATATTATGCATGTAACATAACTGGGGGATAACAAAAATCTGATGCCCACATCAATATTTATGGCTATTTAAGAATACAATTAAAAATAATGAATATCATAAGAACTAAAACATCGCCAAGCCGTAACATGAAGCGAGCCAGAGGGTATGTTTGATATACGTATACGTGATCCGGAGCCATAAAGTGGGAAACACCAAAAAAGTTAGCTTACCGCTTCATAAAGTGGGAAACACCAAAAAAGTTAGCTAAGCGCTTCATAAAGTGGGAAACACCAAAAAAGTTAGCTTACCGCTTCATAAAGTGGGAAACACCAAAAAAGTTAGCTTAGCGCTTCATAAAGTGAGAAACTCCAAAAATGTCAGCTTATAGCTTCATATAATGGAAAATACCCAAAAAGTTAGCTTACCGCTTCATATGATAAAAGACACCCAAAAAGTGTGTATACCGCTTCTCAATAGTGGTCACACCCAAAAACCATATTTTACACCTAAAAGCCCTATTTGAGTATCTTATTCAATATAAAATGGAAGCGGTGTAAAATATTTTTTACTATATCGCTAACAAACTACTAGAAGCGGTGTAAGATATTTTAGTACCCAAAACCCAACTTTCATATCTTATTGCTTATAAAGTGAGCGCGCGTTATCTCCGAAAGGGGGGGGGTGACCACGCCCATTTTAAATAGGGTTCCTAACTAGGTCGAGATGAGTCCAAATCCGAGGTTTTATCCAAATCGGTCAATGCCTTCAAGAGTTATCGTGTTCACATACATACATACATACATACATACATACATACGGACAGACAACACGGTTCCATAAGTGAGCCTCTGGCTCGCTAAAAAAGGAAGTAAAAAGCATTTTTTTGTGTATTTTATGTTTTGCTTTGCAGTAAAAGGAGAAGGTATAAACTATTGTATCTATAATGTTAACTTATATAAAATATATAAATCTAAATATAAGAAAATTTTTTTAAATGAAAAATGAAATGAAATTGATAGTTGTATTTTAGTCCTGTATTGACGTATAGTTTGGTGGGTAAGTTGGTGTAGAGGGGGTCTATTTGTTATAGGATTCAATATGACATCGTACAGAAAAGAAGATTGGTCGTCTTGATTGTAGTGGAAATCTTCTTGTTGAGTTGTATAAGCCGAATATGAAGTAGTTGGAATTGAAGTCGGTCGGAATAATAAGACTGCTTGACCTCCGTTTGCCTCCCGTTCTCGGACTAGGTAGCCGTTGGTGACTCCGGGCAGCAATCACATTAGCACAACCTGCGGTCGTGCCAATTTGATTGACTGCCCTCCGTTATGTAACCCGTTGGCGGACTTTGCACCCTGCAGTGGAAATAGCATTAGAGAATTTCCATATTGTCTACTTTAGTTTTACATTTACTATAACAACTAGAAGAATTTCCAAATTTTGAGAAGCGAATTTCCAAATTTGGAGAAGATAATTTCCAAATTTTGTGAAGCAAATTTCCAAATTAGGAGAAGAAAATTTCCAAATTTTGAGAAGCGGGCCAACAAATTTACTGCTTCCCGGCTAACAAAGCAAAAGAAGCAATTTCTAATTTGAAATTTCATTCTTTTTTGAATGCAAATTTTAGCATAATTTATTTATTTCTATTACTTGTAAAACAGAAACGGTATAAAATTCACGAAAAGGTTGGACCTTATGGAAATTTACTAATAGGTATCTCAAATTCCCTTTATTACTAATTAAATATATTAGAAATTAATATTTTGCCTAAAAGTTGAATTGACTATCTCGTCGGTTTTAAAAATTGGGAATTTTTAGAAAACCGATCACAGGATTTTCATGACCAACGAATTTCAGCCAACTCGTTCAAATCCGGAGTAAAAACGTTTTCCATTTACATTTACGAAAATGAGAGTCTTAACACACACACAGACACACACACAGACAAACCCGTTCTATAAGCCCTTGGTCGGGCGAAAAATGACAAAACACACAATACCGTATTTCGATTAATTTGCAAACCTGGACAATTGCATGCCTCTAAATTGTTTTTACTTTTTATTCGAAAGTAGGGAACGCCAAAAATTTGGGGAAAGGTGCAAACGAATGTTGACATAAATCGTCATACAAAAGTTAACTAGATCTAGTAATATGGTCCAAAGTGAAATCGAAGATGTAGTTATAAACTCAGTTTTAGTGCTTTCCGTTGGTGTCCACTCATTATTAATTATCTCATTTGGATTGCCAAATTTCTCATAAAATGTAATCATTTTGCCTCATATAAATACATTTACCAAATAAATACTTTTACCGCCCCATTAGATAAGTATGTTTATGTCAGGCAATGGGATTAAATTTATTTAGCAAACTGATTATTTATAAAGGGCACTTAAATAAGAGATGTTTCAAGTTTTCTTACTAAATGGTTTTCGCACACTCCTGTTTCTAGTGGAGTACAATTGTCTTTATCCGGGACTCTTATTGGGTATGCTAAATTGTTGTAATTGTCCTGTACGGAATTACAGCAATTTGCTCAATGTTAACGTCACATGTTAATGGGTTCCAGGCGTAGGATGTGGTTTGAAACCGATGAAGTGAGAAATTGGATTTTGATTGCACAAATGGGATGCCTACCTGGCTGATAGAGCCATCATCATCATATATGCACCTATTAAGACTTGCTGAGTATAGCTATAGTATATTAATTGGAGAAACAACTTAAATTCTTTTTCCATTTTAGATTGTATATTTTCAACGGCCTTCGCCAACAGTTGAGGTGGGATTAACGCAAAGGAATACAACCATTTCCCAGATAGATTTTAACTGCTTACTTAAGATTTCCAAATTTTCTAATATGCTGCCTTCATTAAATTTACCAAACAAAACCGTTTTTAAATATTTTTTATGCTTCTCTAATTCTTGGTAAACGTAAGACTGTACTTTGGAAAACTCAGACAAGAACAACCATCTTCTCGTGGAATGCCTTCACTCATTCCGTGTCCTCAACCACCTTTTGCGTCACCATCCACCACCACCTCAGCAAAACTGGCAGCTATTTTTAAGGGAGGACTTCGCGGTTGAAGAGCAGGCAGCTGCACGTGCTCAGCTGCCTGTAGAAAGGATGGAGGAGATTCCTTTTGAGAATTTCCCCCCTCAACGTGGGCGCGGTCGTTCTTCTGGACTTATTGATCACAATACTTCTTATTGTTCACACTGCATAATGCCTCTCAATTATGCTGCTTTAATCTGATAAATACCTTTTCTAATTTATCAAGATGTTTTTGATTAGATCTAGCTGAAATCATCTAAGTATATAAGCAATACATGCCATTGATTGGTTCTGCCTAAAATAGAAGACTGCTCTCCTACGATTGACTTTAAAATGTATATACATCTATTTAATTAATTTAATTTAATTCATAATTGCTCGCCTTATAGTACTGAGTTTAAATGGATCTGGAAGTTTTTGGTTGTTCTGTGATGTCCTCATGATTAACATAATCAATTTCAATCTGGGGTCTTTCATTGAAAGAAATGGTGATCTAACTTTATGTTTTTCCTGTCAGTACCCTAGTAGACATACTGGAAAAGGTGGTTGCGGTTATAATGGCTGGATGAAGAACATATTTCTCATTTCTTCACGAATGGCACTTTCACCTAACGAAATGCTTATTTTGTTTTGGAGATGCTTTTGTTAGATGTTTTACTGCGCTCGGGCATCCGACATTGTGTGCTTAGTTTCCCGAATTTTGATTTTCGCTATATAAAAGTGAAAGATCGCATTCCTTTGACTCTGTACTAGTGCCTGCTTTTGGATTTATGTTTATATGGCTTTCATTTACTAACTGTCTAATTTGCTGTTCTGGCTCCAGTGCTGTTTCTGTCTCACTGCAATTTAATAAGTAGCTAGCTTCTGTTTGTATACACTTTGTCTTCTTTCTAGGGTGTAATGATAATCTAACCAGAACAAAACAATTAAAAGAGCCAAAACCATTAATATCATCCCAATATGACCGTAAAATTATAAGAAACACGATGCTATCCAAACTTTAATGGCAATGAAAACAAAATATGCACATCCAAACTCAATTGGACTACAATATCATAAAGACAGCAGAATCTTTCAAAGAGCATCCTAATTTATTGAATAAAACCTCATTACCAGGTAGAACCCAAACGAACTCAAAAGGAACATGCATCTAATACCACATCGGACATATTACACAAATTACCATCACGTTATACCCGTCGGCCACCACAAACGGCACAATAACAAACACTTTCAAAATCCTCATTTACTCACTTCAAATCATTTGCTCTTGATAACGATACAACAAATTTACTAACACTGTTATACACTCCTTACAACATCAAAGAGCTACACAATAAACACAATATTAAAACTCCATTCAAATTCTCCAGCACGATCTTAAGGTACCCCAGCGATGTATCAGATTTATTTTTCTTTGCACATAATTTTGTTACGGAGTGAAGCACAGAATTGTCATTTACCTTTTCTTTACTGTTAAGGAGTATGCTAGCAAGCAAAACAACCGTGCATTATCACATGCTAGGTTTCATTATTTCTACTTTTATTCACTCGAAGCACGTCCGGTATAATCCGATACCA
Source organism: Yoshiicerus persimilis (assembly GCA_020352615.2). Lineage (NCBI taxonomy): Eukaryota > Metazoa > Arthropoda > Collembola > Entomobryomorpha > Tomoceridae > Yoshiicerus > Yoshiicerus persimilis. Next base: position 6,654,653 of record CM036940.2, on the reverse strand, counting down.
AGAAGCGACAAAATCTTTTTGCAAATCATTGTTCGAAAGAGACTAGTTTCATTACAATTTTGTCAGTCTTTGTGTAATTAATAATAATGAACCTAAAAAACAAATACACTTTGCATGTTAGCAATTACATGTTTAAAAGTCTAACCTAACCTTAGATTTGCTGCCTCTTTCTCATGCAGGACTCAAGTGCTCAAGAGCTCTTTTTTATGGTTCTAATGGTCAATTTCTTCATTTACAGTACAGTAGTATATTATTGTTATATAATAGTATTTTATTACCATAATGATGTAACGATTGTATCACTTTTGCGTTAGGGAGGAGGTGTTTCTTTGTTTGCGGTGCTTTTGGATTTGAATCTACAATACCCTCGTACAGATATATATGCACCTTCTGTTTTACATTGGCTGGCGTCCTTTTTTCGCTCACTAACCAAGCTAGTAATTTAAAACATAATAACATTATTAATAAGATCATTAATAAGTAAATGATATGTAGTGACGGTTCTGTAAGATCGTAAGCGAATCAGAGATGAAGAAAAAAATGAATGGAGGTGGTCGTCAACTTATCCCCAATCTCTGAAAAACTAAAATCTATTAATAGGACAACTGGTGTTGAATTTCATTTTGTGAGTTTAAAGTCAGTAAGTGAGAATTTCTGGGTAATTTGGGTTATATGTTATATTTCAGGAATTCTAGGTTGGTGCTAGGGTCTTAAGACGTTAAGTTGGTTACTTTTTTGGTTAATCCATAATTACTCCATTTCAGGTTTCATTTCAACAATCCGTACTACGTTTTACTATTTGTTTTCATATTGGCTGTTTTCGATCTCACGGTGAAGGTAAGGGTTGTTCTGTATGATATGTACTCGTTTAGCAATCCGTATGAAATTCGGCGATTTGAAAAACTGGGGTAGCTTGAGTAAAAAGGACACAGTAATACTAGTTTCATAAAAAAGGACGCATGGTACTTTACTTTTGTGGTAAAGGTGCAATAAATTATATCAATATATCATATTTTCTAATAAATTTGTCATGTATTATATACAATGTCAGGCAAAAAAGTATTAACAAGGCATACACGCCCTAGCTTAAAGAACGTTGATGCTACCGAAATACTTTAAACATAGATGAAGATTTTCAGAATTCTTTTTACCAGGCCACTCAAGTACCCAACAAAGATTCAAAGGAATTCAACACAACTCAGATTTATTAAAAAGCAACCCTACCCAAAATAATTAAGAAGCAACCCAACCCAGAATCATTGACAAGCACCCCATTTCTGAATTGCTGAAATGTCACCCAACTATTAACTGATTAACAGAAGTGGAATTATTAACAGATATTACTATGTATGAATCTTTTGAGTTAGGTACGGTGTGGTTATTATTAAAAGGAAAGCACATGCTAATAACAAATACATTAATCCCAATATTGGTGATGCAGAAAAAAGTCATTTTAATCATATTCATTCATTTTAAAATAAAGTGTTTCATCAATCAATATTCATCAATTTTGCTAATGTTTTTCTAAATTATATTCTTTGCAGTTGGAACACACTGGATTACACTGTACATATATAATTCAAAATTTTCTGTTATTTTACGATTCGTATGGGTTTGATGTTCACCATTATGGTAACTATGCATAGACTAAATAAATTGATCCGCCTGTATGGATTAACGGCAAGTAGCATTAGCCTGTATTTGCAAATTCATGTGGCGCCTTTTGTCTATATTTTATTTGTATTGATGCTTCAAGAAATTCCTATTGTCATGTAATGTTTAAAAGGAATTCAGAACAAAAACCATAGTTTTGTGGTGCAATTTGCCAATCCTATTTATTCAAATTGTGTTAAATTTTATCCAGGTCATTTACAGTGCTGTAAACAATTTAATTACAATGGTTAATAAAATTACGAATTTAGCTTTTTAACATTTTTGGGTTCTCTCTTATTAACATTCAACTGCATCCAAAATTTAGAAATAATACTAAATGGTTACTAGTGGGTATAGTTTTGGGTGTTTTAAGGAAACTTTAGATTTATTATTTGCATTGACATTAGAATATTACTCTCACTTATATTTTTGGTTAAAATTGGAGTAGCTTGTTGTAATTGTAAAATAAAATAAAACTGTAAATATTTTCAAGAGTTTGTAAGCGGTTAGCTAATGAATTTATATACAATAATTTAATATAGTCTTTTTCACTAGGTTTAGCGAATGAATGGGTTGTATAATTCTTCACTGACTAATTTCATTTTAGTTTACTAGTTGAATTACCATCGTCGGAATAATAAGTTGGTGTAATTTTCTTGACCATCCTTAAGGTATTCGGAGTGCAAATCCTGAACATGTGAGTCCAAATCGTGACGGCGTGTGAATTCAAGGTGATATAGAGAACACGAAATCTAAATTTCGATTTATGCTGAAATGCACACAAATATTAATTGAATTATTACCACATTACTTCTTGGTGTTAAGGTACGGTGGTTGGTGTTGTGGATTGGTATGCTGCCGTATATCTGTACTTTGTGGTGGTACTTCCCTATTCAGATTTAGTAGACGCTGCTGAACACCTGCTTCTAAATAAGAATTTTGAATTCTTGACCACATAGACAGCGACGAAGAATACAATCGTACATTGTTTCGTTTTGTTCAAGTTGTTTTGAGCTCAAAGGACTATTTTTTCTTATTGGATCCCAATTCAATAAGTTTTTCGAAACCGTGAAATTTTTATTTTCTGTACCCATCGAACAGTTAGGAAATTAACAGGTCGATTCGATCGAACAATTTGCTTTAAAAGTCATTGCAGTCATGATATGTCATGATATGATTGCCAACTCCTGTATTTTTGTACACTGTACTGTACTGAAACAATACTTATTGGTTTCTTAGGGAGGCCGAGGCGATGCCGGGTCAGCCAAGTGGACAGGAGAAAACCATGTGCCATTGGGCAACGGTAGGTTTTTCCAGTATTATTATGATAGTACTATTAACTGCTACTTTTATAATCATTAGCTTTCAGCATTGCCTATTCATTTATAGGAAATTTTACAGGAAACGTTCAAGGATGCTCGGATTCCAAAATATCATGTATCTCAGCGAATTGGTCGTACAAAAACAAAACGAAACCGGAGTAGGAGAAAAAGAGCATATGACGAAAAAAGCATTGAGGACAAATACGCTCATAAGCGGTAAAAAGTGAAAACGAAATTTTTTAAAATTTATGGACATTAAAAACAGCGACAAAAATTTTGGTAATCAAAATGCAGGGTATTGGTTTAACAGGTATCTTCAAGAAGTTCCACTCGAGCAAAGACAGCGTACACAATATGAAGATTTTCTTCGGATGAAATTAAAATGAAACTTTCATTACCCTTATTATTTGTTTTTAGATTTCACTTAAATAATAAAATATAGTAAACCACAGTTACTTTTCATTTATCTGATGCATTGTTTTTACATGTAATAATAAAAACGGCAAAACCGTAAAAAAAGAGTGGGACAAAAAAGAAACAACCTGTAAACTCACTTTAAAGGAAATAACGAGGAACACAAAATTATGAAATATTTTTAAATATTTGCAACTATAACTTTAGCGATGTTTTTCTCTTTGGGGCTAAGTCGAAGCATTTCCGTAAACTAAATACAAGTTGCTTCCCATTGCAAGGGAACCACTTCACTATTACCAGATAGATAGATAGATATATTTATTCAGGATGAATTGGCCTTAGCCTTTACATCATTTCAGTTTATAACTTACATTTGGTTACGAGCATATAAATTTAGTATAAGCTAAACAATAAGCTCTCTAATGTGAAGTACATTTAACCAGAACACATATATTGTATTCACATTACCAAGAAGTTTCAGGGACTAGTCAATGACTTCTGTACTATTACCAGGTGATGGCGTACGTAAACTAATGTGGTTTCCATTTTTCCACCAAACAGGGTTCAAATAGGCATGCGTTCCATAATTTTTAATGAAGAGATGATACTTCAATTGTCCGTCTTCAAAGTCATCTGGGAGGCTTCTGTAGGCCCCTGTGCGTACTTTGACGGCATAACATTCCCGTGCAGTTTGACAGCGTATATTGTTTTTTGATAAGTCAGCACCTAATAGTACAGACCGTTACTTAGGACACACGACATATTACAAAACAATTACGTCTTTCCCCTTTTTCTTTCTTTAGGGGACAGTAAGATAACACCGGAGTTACACCACACCTATTTTGAAAGAACTAGATAGCATTTTCCACAGATTTGTTCTTCCAATTTTCAATTCAATTTTCCCCCTTATAATTTCTTTCCTAACTCACTCAGTTTGACCTCCAAAAATCATGAAAGGTCAGCTTTTTCCGGCATACCCCCACTTGGGGAAGCCCAACCGATAGCGTCACCAGTCACCATTGCCTAAAATCCTTCATGTTTTCATCAATACATGTTGTGGCATTAGGAACACGAAATAAATCGTACAGGCGCCAGAGATCCAATTAATGCTGGGGTGTCTTGACATCTCACAGGTGCTGTCAAGATATTTATAACAGGAATTCTTTTCAAGCATTTTGAAAAATAATCAAGCTCAAATTTTTGACAAACAATTTGTATTTCGAAAGTAGACTAATAAAGTACAGACAAAGGTTACCTTGTGTAATAAGATGAGATCTGAGTATTGCTTCACATTTCGATTCAGCGCTAAATGGTTTCTTGGGGGATTTTAGCATTGGGGTTTTAATATTGGACCGCAATTCCTCGTACTGCTTTTGAATCAGTTCTTGCTTCAGCTTGTTCTACCGCCGCTTTGCATTTCTCCACCAAATCCAAACAGTAATCACAGCATGCTATCCAAACACTCGTGTTCGTGACATTAAAACTATTAATGATTAGAATGACGAGTAGACTGACACATACACAGTACAGTCAGTTTACGAAATTATAAAAGGAATCAATGAAATAATTACCACCCACAGGAGAAATTGGAATTCTATACTGTACTGGCTAATAAAACAATTAAGGTTTCTAGCTCCTCAGCAGCGACTTACTCCTGTTCGTCTACTAATACTAGTTCATCCCTCTCAGAACCATCTAAGCCGTCCACGACCCAATCGCATACTAACCCTTCGTTCCCAATTCCCTGATTTCCCTACAAAGTGCATTACAAGAACACTACCTGCAAATAGAAATACTTAAACATCCCCTGCAAAAGATTCACATTTGTCACAATCTTCTGAACTGCAATCCGTCAATGCTCAGGCTATTGTCAATATTCATGTAGATTACGATTTTTTTGATGCAATAGAAACAGATTACAATACTTTGACAGCTGTTGCTGAGGTTATAGACAGTATGTTAGAGACTGTTGCGCAGCACATAGATGGAAATGATCTTTCAATTAGAGCACCAGCAATCGGTAAAATGAATGTTATAACATTATTTGACATAGTTGAGAAGTTTGAGTAATGAAACCGTGGAGACTGCATTTGTTCCACCACATCACTTAATTGAGGGGTGAGAGCAAAGCAGTAATGAGACCGTAGAGATTAAAGCTGTGCAGGCAGATGACAATTATGTCATATTGGCTAACTTGCAAGGTATAGATCGCGAAGAAGCTCAGCCTGAAAGCCAGAATTCAGCGGGAAGTCCACAGCTGTTAAACGTGAACTTATAACTTAAATTCACGACACAATAACCTTAATAGCAGAGTAGCAGGTGGGATTATTTACCTTTAGTAGCGTAACGCGTAAACCTAATAATTATAATAATTATAGTGTATGGTGACTTTTTAATCTTAAAAGATATCTGTTTTATTAGCAGGGATAATAATTACGCACAAAAACTAAAAAATAGTACTGGCGGTAGTAGCAGTTTTATCGCAACGATGTTGAATTCCTAATTTCTTGAATCCTTAATTTCAGTTACAGAAATGGCATTTTTTACGTTGCGGAGGTGTCATTACTTTATTGCGCGCCTGCTCTGATTTCTCATACTACTACATATTACTACAAATATAAACTGTAAGTTAATTTTATTTTCGAGTCAGTTGCTGCTAAAACTTTGACGGGACACATAAAGTTTACTAAGAATGGAGGAGAAGGGTGCTATAATTACTGGTGAGGACTATAAATTTAAAAAGGGAAACAATGTTTACAAGAGTACAGCTCTAGGTTCTCAAAGGTAAATTCAGCAACCCCTCTAGTATTCTAAATAACAATTTGCATGTATAACATCGAGTACAACTTTGTAGAAATACATTTTAAAGAAATTTTACTAATATTATTGTATTTTTTGGTAATAGGGCTGAATCTAAGATTAAGGAACCTTCTTTCAAGCAGTGAATGATGAAATTCCGCGGTTGGGAAATGAATACTTGTCGGACATAAAAGCTCATTTAGAGTACTACTTTAATATTCAACGAGCGTCTCTTCATTTAATGAAAATGGCTGGTTTATCCGCTGGTAACACTTACGGCCGTTCATTTCAGTAAATTAAAAATCTATAAAATTAAAACTTAATATTATAATAAAAAACTTAATATTATATTGAAGTATTATGCCAAAAAATAAGTTTCGAAGAGGAAAATGTCCCTCAACTTATTATGAATTTGGCCACTTATTATGGCAAACTTGGAATCAACCAGTCGGCGTTTGAAGCTGCTATGGTTTTAGCACAATAAATGTTGAAGAGATGAGATGGAGTAAATCACAACTCTGTCACTTGGACTTGGCAATTGTAGTCGTTGTAGTATTCGCTTCCTTCATCTGAGAAGACGCGAAATTCTTCAGCAACTTCACCAATAGGCCCAAATTCTAAAGCCTCAATTTTGTCCATGTCTTCAGCAGTAGAGCTTAAATTAATGCTGTTAAAGTCAATAGAAATGCTTCCATTTTGTTCGTTTGACGGATCTGGTTCTCTTTCTTGACGGTCTTTTTTGTAGAAGAAATAGACAAAGTAGAAAAATAACGACGATGAGAAAATAGCAACCCCCACTAACCGAAATAAAGTATGGAGAAATGGTACGCGTTACCCGTTGCTTATATTTTCACCTCCCCTTTAGTTTTTTGCTACCACTGTTCACCGTACCAAGTGACCCAAGTCTATTGGAATTTGAGAGCGCTAGGTTCAGGTAGGCATTTCACTGTAGGCGCTAGGTTCAGGTAGGCATTTCACTGTAGGCGCTAGGTTCAGTTTGGAATTTCACTGTAGGCGCTAGGTTCAGGCTCTAGGCGCTAGGCGCTAGGTTCAGGCTCTAGGCGCTAGGTTCAGGCTCTAGGCGCTAGGTTCAGGCTCTAGGCGCTAAGGCGTTAGGTACCTAGGCGGGAGGCGCTAGGTTCCACTACCCCTGACCTGCACACGAGCTGTAATTTGGGTCTAATTTAAAATATTTAACATACTTATAATGCCGATGCCAACCTGCAAATGCACCATAAACATTGTATAGCTGACTATTACAGTACCTATACCTAGAACAATACTTTTAAGTACTTATATAATAAAACCTGGAATAATACTTTTAAGTACTTATATAATAAAACCTAGAATAATACTTTTAAGTACTTATATAATAAAACCTAGAATAATACTTTTAAGTACTTATAACTACTAACTGAACCCTAAGGACCTTAACTAACTGAACCCTAAGGACCTTAACTAACTGAACCCTAAGGACCTTAACTAACTGAACCCTAAGGACCTTAACTAACTGAACCCTAAGGACCTTAACTAACTGAACCCTAAGGACCTTAACTAATTGAACCCTAAGGACCTTAACTAACTGAACCCTAAGGACCTTAACTAACTGAACCCTAAGGACCTTAACTAACTGAACCCTAAGAACCTTAACTAACTGAACCCTAAGGACCTTAACTAACTGAACCCTAAGGACCTTAACTAACTGAACCCTAAGAACCTTAACTAACTGAACCCTAAGGACCTTAACTAACTGAACCCTAAGGACCTTAACTAACTGAACCCTAAGGACCTTAACTAACTGAACCCTAAGGACCCTAACTGAACCCTAAGGTCCTAACTGAACCCTAAGGATCCTAACTGAACCCTAAGGATCCTAACTGAACCCTAAGGACCCTAACTGAACCCTAAGGATCCTAACTGAACCCTAAGGACCCTAACTGAAACTAAGGACCCTAACTGAACCCGAAAGATCTTAACTGAAACTGAGGACCCTAACTGAACCCGAAGGATCTTAACTGAACCTCAAGTTCTGTGTGGTTGTCTTAGTGTACTGTGTTTTAAATGTGTAGTGCTTGCACGTTGTATATTACTTGAGGTTACGAAGCCAGCACACACAATATGTAGATTTCGTAATATTAATACATGGTACTGTAGGCTTTCTGTTCACTGATCTATTTCTGGAACCGGTTGACCGATTGACCTCATCTTCGAACTGAACCTCATACTGAAACTTAGCTAGATGTGTTCCAAGTTTGAGGTCATTGTGTTGATCCGTTCTCGATTTATCCATCTGACAGACTGAAGGACAGACGGCCAGGTCATTACCAAAAAGTATCTGATGATACTTAAAGAAAAACTACATCTATTATAACTCGTTGTGTGGTTACTGCTAACTAACGCAGTTAATATTTATGTCTACACAGAATAAAATTATATACAGCCAGTATTTGAGTCTGACTTTTATCAAATTATGTGCTGGCCCACGCACAGATTGCAGATTGACACGCCCATTGACAAAAGATTATTAACAATTGGTGATAAAGCAATACTAAATTCAATTACTGCAGATATTGAAACACTACATTTTGCATCATCAAAAAGACATTTTGAAGTCTCTTTTCGTCTTTTCAAAAAGAATTTCGATCATTGGATAAGTAAAAATTTTCGGTGCTTCACTGGGCATGCTAATGGCGTTCTATGTAAACATGATGCATTTGAATCGACTAATGTGCTGAAAAAGAATTATACACTTTAAAAACGACTTGTTCGAATCTACCATTTAATGTAAGAATTTATTGCGCTAACCTACCATTTATTGTACGAAATTTATTGTACGAAACTACCATTTATTGTACGAAACTACCATTTATTGTACGAAACTACCATTTATTGTAAGAATCTACCATTTATTGTATGAATCTACCATTTATTGCACGAATCTACCATTTATTGTACGAATCTACCATTTATTGTACGATTCCACCATTTATTGTACGATTCTACCATTTATTGTAAGAATCTACCATTTATTGTAAGAATCTACCATTTATTGTAAGAATCTACCATTTATTGTATGAATCTACCATTTATTGTACGAATCTACCATTTATTGTATAAATGCATCTATTTATTGTAATGTACCATCTATTTATTGCAAAAAATCTAAGCCTCTGCCGAATAGTTTCTGGAATATAGAAGTGTGCCCCAAGGACAAAGACGCAGACGCAGATGAAGAATGCTTGGGCATTTATTTAATACTCAGCAAAGAATTAAATGAATACAATCCAGTTGTGAAAGCCAGGTCTGACTTTTACCTGCTGAACAGAAATCTAAAGAAAGTAGCAAGTGGTGAGGAAGAGGCTGTGGATGAATACGGGCTTGAAAAGCATCATTGGGGGTATCCTGCAATGGTCACCCATTCTAAGTTGTTGGATCACACAACTGGTCTTTTGGATGACGATATTTTACGCATTAAAATCAATGTCTGGATTCAGAATGAAGAAACAAATACAAACGCATCCAAAAAACCATACAGAGCTCAACTGCACAAAGATTTTAGTCAATTGCTTGCGTCATCTAAATCTTCAGATGTCGAGATTGTGACAGAAGACTGTACTTTGAAGGCCCATAAGGGTATCTTGTCCTGCCGCAGTCCGGTCTTTGATGCAATGTTCCAAACCAACATGTCCGAGTCTCTAACCAGCACTGTCAAAATTGAGGATTTCAATGGAAAGACCGTCAAAGGAATGCTCCAGTTCATCTATTCAGAAAATTTGGATTGTGTTCGTGAAGATTTCATGGAATTACTCAAAATTGCAGAGAAATACCAACTGGAAGAATTGAAAGCCGCTTGTACTAAGGCAGCGGTTTTTAAAATGACAACTGAAAACGTCTTCGAACTTCTGATTTTGGGGGATATGTACAACGCCCCGGAATTGAAATACAGGGCTATGGCTTTCATCAATAGCAACAAAGCTAATCCCATATTTTCTCCCGGAAATGAAAATGGAGCTTTCGAAAAGTTTGCTGAAGAACATCCTAAGCTACTAGGAGAAATGTATAAAAATATTCGAAATAGTAATGTGGATGTACACCATTCAGGGAATTCTGATGAAACTTTCGGAGAGGTCACTAGATTCACTACAAATGCAAATGACTAACATTTGAGAATTTTCATGTAAATATTTAATATGCCCAATTAATTAATTGCTGCCTCATTCATTTAAGTTCCTACAGTATATACAATATTTAAGCATTTATTTTCTACTAATTATAAAGGTCTCATAATTAAAAATATGAATTTTAATTCAAAAGAATTTAATGATAATATGTTTGAAGGGACTGCCGGACTACGATTGTAAGTAAAACTGAATATAATTCGAAGAGTTTTGATGTAAAGATGCAATAAAGTTTGAGATTCATTTTATCTCCTAAGAGTTATAATAACATTATGTACTATGAGGGAATAACTAATCTGAAATGGTAAATAATTAAATTGGGAGCAGCAACAATTTTATGAAATTATATATTTAATATATTATAGATATTATGGATTATCCTTAACATAATTAAATTTTGTTTTTTTTGAGTTACATGTTTGCTAAGAAAAATTACTTCGAAAATTTCTATGTAAAAATGCAATAAAATAAAATATGAAAAATTATTAATTTTGTTTTCTGAACGGTGAAATACTTACGATGACCGAATGTAATCAGAAGCTAATTAATTAACAAACAGTGAATTTCACCAATTAATTAAACTTTTGTTATCTATAATTGAGAATTGGTACCTCTAATGCAAAATTAAGTAACACAATACAGTATAAGGTTATCTTTTGAATTGAATGTCAGTAAAATATGGAAGAAGGAACCACAATGACAATGATGGCGGTTTTTACCCGAATAAAATTTTGGTAAATGTAAATAAATTTTTTTTGATTTACATTTTATTTCAAGAATCTCTTTCAGATTTCAGTATTTTAAAGCACTAAGCGATGGCATATCAAAACCACTAAAAACTTTTCTGCTTTCTCTCGCCAATTAGGATGTTTTCTCATCGTGCTTTTTGTGGTGTTGTGTCAGACTTCTTTTAAGCTTGAAAGAACTACCACAAATATTGCATTTAAAAGGTTTCCTTTCACTATGCGTCGATTGATGCTTCTTCAGGTCTGGTTTTCTGAGATATCCTTTGCCACAAGTCTCACATTCAAAGCGCTTCCTGTTATTACCTATATGTCTCAGTTGATGATCCCTTAGGTTATCCTTCCTGAGAAATGCTTTGCCACAGACATCACATTCATAAGGCTTCTCTCCAGAATGCCATCTATAATGTCTCTCTAAGGAAGAAGCCTCAGTAAGACCTTTACCGCAAATATCGCAAACAAAGGCCTTTCACCTTTGTGAATTCTTCCATGAATCGTTAATTTGGAGAACTTTGCGAAGGATTTGCCACAAATGTCACATTTGTGTTTCTTTTCTGCTGAGTGCTTCTTATGGTGATTTCTTAAGATTTCTTTACGTTTTGTAACAGCATTTGTATCCGTTTCGGCGCTAGAATGACTGAACAGCAGGTGAATTTTTAATTCTTGAGGTAATTTGAATAATTGCAAACATATGTGGCATTCATGTTTCTTCTCGGCGTCACCCTTGTCACCTCTTTTACTAAAACCTGGCTCCTCTTCCTCTGTCGTGTTCAATGAAAACTTACTCCCCTGAGAACTTTCATTTGGTTTTTCGGAAACGATAAATTCGTCCAAACTGTGATTTCCTGACTTGCTTAGATTATCTGAAGGAATTGTTTCAAAGTTATTCTTGTTCTCCACCCCTTCACAGACAAATGCATTACTAGATTGAATGTTGTTTACAAGATCGGAAGATTCCAAGTTGACATCCACGTTGTCATTTTCTGAAAATGTAATTCAAATATTTCTTATTTTCAAACTAGCGCAAAAATAAAATAAAAATAGAATTCCACTCCACCATTAAATGAAATTGTGATGTCGTCTTCAGTTTTTACTGTATTGATTCTCTCGAAGAGTACAGGGGCGAGAGATCCAATTAATATTGGGGTGTCTTGACATCTCACAGGCGCTGTCAAGTCATTTGGGTCCCAGTTGACATTTTCATCTGAAAATATTTCTTCATCCGCTTCTACTACGGTTGCGTTAATGAAATTATCAATTTCTAAACAGGAATTCATTTCAAGCATAGTTTGAAAAATAATCAAGCTCCAATTATAAACAATTTGTATTTCTGAAATAGACTAATAGAGTACAGACAAAGGTTACCTATACCTTGTGTAATAAGAATAGATCTGACAATTGCTTCACATTTCGATTCAGCGCTAAATGGTTTCTTGGGGAATTTTAGCATTGTGGTTTTAATATTGGACCGCAATTCCTCGTACTGCTTTTGAAACAATTCTGCTTGTTCTAACGCCGCTTTGCATTTCTCCACCAAATCCAAACAGGAATCACAGCATTCTATCCAAACACTCGCTTTTCCAAAATGTTTGCGCAGTTTGCAACACGTGGATTCCGGGATCTCCAGCAGTTTCCGCAGCAGGAATAGAATTTGCAAATCAGTGTCCTCATTATCGTTTCCTTCTACTGCTGAAAATATTAGTCATGTCATAATCATAATATATTCCTCAGGAGATTGTGTTATAGTACGTCTGAACTAAAAAAGGTTTCTGCGAATGGTTTTACCTTGTTGACAATAATTGAAGTTTTCGGCAGATGGAAAAGATGCTGAGCTTGCATCTTGGGTACCAGTTTTCTTCGGATAGCTCTCTCCGCAACAAATGAGACACCGTTTGGCTACCATATTGACAATTCCGAAATTTTAGAAAAGAAATTCAAATTCTTTTTGTTTTGATGGCGAGACAGTTGGTTAGAGATCACGGCTTTTCATTCGGCGCGGGCTATTTCACTCGCGGTTTTTAAGGTCACACCAATAGTAATATTAGAAGTATTAGAAGTTGGAGATAATGTTTAAAGGACGCTTGTTTGAAATCAGAGACTATGTATAATATGCTATTAAGAGACACACAAAGGTCTATGCAAAAGTACTCTGATTTGTATTCCCGCCCGTCGTCCGCCCGTCGTATGTATAAAGTGTGCGAACGCCATCCCACTTTCATCCCACTTTTTTTGAAAACCAATCATACATGTTCTCGGTAGGTTTAGGCGTAACCACACCATCTAATCAAAATAGTTCCCGGTAAAGAAATCGGACACAAAAATCTACTCCTCATTGGGCTTCTTACTGACTTTTTCTATGGTTTGAAATTCAATTATTCTATAGAGAAAGCTACGATGTACAGGAAATTTGATATGTGTCCGTCTGAGTGACTACCCGGAAAAAGAACGTTTTGCAATTTTTAGTTGAAAGGGTCATTGAGTTTCTAGGGAGTAAACTGGAGATTCCTTTTCAAAAACTGACATTTCTGATACCATCAATATCACTGTTATACAGACACCAATTAGAGCAGTTAATTTAAGGGATTGCGGTATTTTAAGAAAAAAAATTGCTAACTAAAAATACTAAAAATAATGTATGTAAATGTAAATGCTAAGTAAATGCAAGACGAAACATTAATTCCATAGACGACACACAATCATAGACGAAACACTAAATTTCGGTTAATTATTATTCAATTGTTCATTATTGAATTAAAGAAATCTTAAAGAAGCATTATGTTCATTCGTTAGAAACATTCAAATAAAAGTAGAAAAATTTGATTTTAACTATGAAGTATGAAGATACAGAATTCAGTTATGAGTAAAAAACAATTACTGGGATCCATTCTTTAATTATAATATCTTTTTAAAAAATTTTATATATCGATACCCCGCATTTAATCACCAAAAAGTTAAATTTAAATTTGTTCACATAAGATTGATTTTTATGAATAATACATAAGACTGAAATAAATTAATTTTCCTTGAATATTCATTTTCGGTTTGAATATTTCATAAAAAAACAATTTCACATTCCGAAAGTGCAATCAAAAGAGTTAGCTGGGTTGGAAAACCCTAAGATTTCATCCACTCAGCTATAGTTTTAAAATTTGATTTCTGGAATCTGTTTAGGAGTGATTTTCAGTGTTGATTCATCCTTACAAACATTGGTACTTTGGAATTCAATTCTTCTCAATTTAATTTAATTTTATTTTAATTCAATTTTATTCACGTGTCTCACCATATCAGCATTACAAGAATGTTGTTCTCCCTATAGGGACACTTGTACTAGGACAATCTACAGTCAATCTACAGTCATCCGACAGAATTTAATCAAAGCTTTGCTAATTACAATCTTTGTCATTTTCTCAAAATCCGTATTTTTCGGAGAATTATTTGCACTTTTTTGTAATGTGAACTTTAAACAAATAATGTACATTTTGGAATACTCGTGTAGTAATAAAATAATATTTTTTGATACGCTATATGGGAGTTCCAATGGCAAAGTCATGAATATACTTAAATAATTTACTATTTGATACCTTTTTTTAATTTCTTCAGATTTTTTCGTAGCTAAAATTAATTACAAATTCATGTACATATTTTTAAATTATCCTGAATGTTATGTTGAGCACAAATTCTAAAGGTGACTTATATAACCAGGTCGATTTTGTCTTTACAAAAAACTCTTAGCCCTTCTACCAGGGCAGTTAGATATTTTCCGGCTACAAAAGTATAGTAGAATATTATACTGAGAATCTACCTTTTTGTGTTTAACTCAAGCGCCGCCGTTCGCTTTAATAAAATAGTGTCGTCTATACGAATAGTATGCAATAGTGAGCCATAGTAAGCGGTAAAGTAATAATCTTCTCCTGGATGCGGTAAATAAATATTGTGTTGATTGTGTGGTAGAAAATTCAAAATATTTCTTTTTGTTCCCAGAGGTTACCTAAAGCTGAAATTTTGAAGCAATCTTTAACAAAGGTAAGTTGATATTGTTATTTTGTATTTTACATTTAAAAATTGATAAACAAAGGATGTAATTTTTGTAAAAGGGCGTTTCATCTACTGTAATTATGCAAGTGTTTATAAAAACGTCATAATATAAAACTATTGGGTGTTCGTTATGAAAATAGTCCCAATATCTGACATTTGAATATTTGATGAATTTTGATACCCCTAGGTAGATTATCCAGTGGGGATTTTGCATTGATTGGCGATATTTCAAAAATGACAGATGAGTTAAAAAAACGGAAAAGGGGCACCGAGGAGTCAAACGGAGATTTGAATATCTTTGAATGGAATGTCACCAATTTTGCACAAGCTATGAAAAACAAAAGGGACAATGAGAGAATGACGTCGCCAGTCTTTGTTGGGAAATCCGCCGGTCTGCCGAATAGTTTCTGGAAAATAGAAGTGTGCCCCAAGGACAAAGAAGACAGTGCACAGGAAAAGCACTTGGGCCTTTATTTGGTGTTTCCCAAAGAACTAAATACACAAAATCCTTTTGTGAAAGCCAAGTCCGCTTTTTACCTGCTGAACAGAAATTTAAAGGAAGTCTGTAGTCGTGAAGATGAGGATGCAGATTTTGCGGATGAATACGGTCCTGAAAATATTTGTAACGGATGTTCTACAACGGCAACCCACTCTGAATTGTTCAATCGCAAAAATGGTTTTTTGGATGACGATACTTTACGCATAAAAATCAAGGTCTGGATCCAGAATGAAGAAAAAAATGCAGCCGCATCCAAAAATCCGTGTACAGATCAACTGCACCAAGATTTGAGCCAGTTGCTTGCGTCATCTAAATGTTCAGACGTCTCTATCGTCGTTGAAGATTTAATTTTGAAGGCACATAAAATTATCTTGTCCTGTCGCAGTCCGGTCTTTGATGCAATGTTCCAGAACAAAATGACCGAGTCTTCAACCAACATTGTCGAAATAAAGGATTTCAGCTACAAGACTGTCAAAGCAATGCTCGAGTTCATCTATTCAGGAAATGCGACAAGTGTTGATGAAAACTTTGTGGAATTACTGAAAATTGCAGAGAAATATCAGCTGAAAGATTTGAAACTGGCTTGTACTGAAACAGCGATTTTGAAAATATCCCCAGAAAACGTCATCAACCTTTTGGTGTTAGGGGATATGTATAACACTCCGGAATTGAAATACAAAGCTATGGCTTTTATCAATGGCAACAGAGCTAATCCAATGTTTTCTCCTGGAAATAAAAATGGAGCTTTTGGAAAGTTTGTCAAAGAACATCCCATGCTGGTTTTTGAAATGTATCAAAACGTTCGAAATAATGACGTCGATGTTCATCATTCAGGAAAATTCAATGAATCGATCGAAGAGGTCACCAGATTCACAACAAACGCAAATGACTAACATTTGCTGGAAAGTTTTCATATAGAAATAAACTATAGTAAGCCCAATTAATTAATTGCTGCCTCATTTAAGTTACAGTACTTATTGTGTATACAATATTTAACCATTTATTATCTACTAATTTAAAAAATTTTAATTTAAGAGAATCTAACATGAAACTATTTTGAAGAGACTACCAGACTAGGATTGTAAGTATAAATGAATGAAATTCGAAGAGTTTTGATGTAAAGAAGCAATAAAATGTGGAATTAATTAATTTTTATCCAGAAGTTACAATATTTAATATTATTATGTCCTATGATCGAATAACTAATCTGAAATTGTAAATAATTAAATTGCGAGCAGCAACAATTTTATGAGATTATAGATTTAGTGTATTATAGATATTATGGATTATCCTTAACAATTAAATAAAATTCCATTTAATGCAGAGTTAATAACATTTTGTATTTTTTGAGTTGAATATTGATTAGTAAACCTAAAATGTATATACTGCCGTAAAGATAAGTAAAATTAATTGGAAAATTTCTATGTAAAATTGCAATAAAATGAAAGATGAAAAAATTAATAATTTTGTTTTCTGAACGGTGTAATTAATACTTACTGTGATGATTTAGATTTTATTTCAAGAACTCTTGGCATCTCAGACAGATATACAGAATTAAGAAATTTTATGGACAGCTGAAATTAACTTTATAATTATCTTTCATTCATGTCATTCTAGATACATAAAAGTGAGAAGGATCTCAGACACAGCAAATAGCAAAGTATTAGTTTAATTCCTTTATCTCTTTCAGATGTCAGTATTTCAAAGTACTAGTTATTGTACATGAAAACCGCTAAGAATTCTCCTGCTTTATTACTCTCGCGATTTAGGAGGATTCCTCACCATGTTTTTTGCGGTGCTGTATCAGACTTGTTTTATGCTTGAATGAACTATCACAATAATCACATTTAAAAGCTTTCTTTTCACTATGCGTCGATTGATGAACCTGTAGATGCGTCTTCAGGAGAAATGCTTTGCCACAAATATCACATTCAAAAGGCTTCCTGTTATCATGTGTCAGTTGATGAACCTTTAGGTTATCCTTCCTGAGAAATGCTTTACCGCAAACATCACATTCAAAAGGCTTTTCTCCAGAGTGCCCCATGTAGTGTACCTTTAATGAAAACGCCTTCGTAAAACCTTTACCGCAAATATCGCAAGCAAAAGGTTTTTCACCACTGTGAATTCTTCTGTGAATCTTTAATCTGTAGAGGTGTCTGAAGGACTTGCCACAAGTGTCACATTTGTGCTTCTTTTCTCCTTTGTCCTTGATAGGGAGTTTTCTTAAGTTTTCTATGCGTTTTGTAGCAGTAATTTTATCCGTTTCGGTGCTAGAATGAGAGCGTAGCAGGTGAGTTTTTAGTTCTTGAGGTAATTTGAATAATTGCAAACAAATGTGGCATTCATGCTTCTTTTCCGCTTCACCTTTGCCATCCCTTTTACTAACCCTTGGTTCCGCTGTCGTTTTTAGTGAAGATTTATTCTCCCGGGAACTTTTATTTGGTTTTCCAGGTAGGACTAATTGGTCCAAATTGCGATTTGCAGAATTGCTTAGATTATCTAAAAGAGTTGGTTCACAGTTAATCTGTTCACAGACAAATGTATTACCGGATTGAATATTGTTTCTAAAATCGGAAGATTCCAGGTTGAAATCCATGTCGCCATTTTCTGAAAAAATACTTGAAAAATTGCTCATTTTGGAACTTTCGCACAAAATAAATGATAAAAATCGGAACTCACCATTAAAAGAAATTTTGTCTTCATTTTTTACTGTATTGATTTTCTCGAAGAGCACAGGCGTGATGGATCCATGAAAGACTTGAATATCTTCAGATCCTGCAGGCGTTGTCAAGTTATTTGACACAAAGTTGGCATCTTCATGTGGAACTATATCTTCGTCCGTTTCAGCCACAGTAGTAATGTTAATGAAATTATCGATTTCTAAACAGGAATTCATTTCAAGCATTTAGAAAAAATAGTCTCACTTCTTACATGTAAAAGATGCTCAAACTACTCACGTCTAAATGAAAGCAGAAAAAGTTTACCTTGAGTAATAAGATGTGATCTGCCAATTGCTTCACATTTCGATTCAACGCTGAATGGTTTCTTGGGGAATTTTAGCATTGTGGTTTTAATGTTGGACCGCAATTCCTCGTACTGCTTTTGAAACAATTCTGCTTGTTCTAACGCCGCTTTGCATTTCTCCACCAAATCCAAACAGGAATCACAGCATTCTATCCAAACACTCGCATTTCCAAAATGATCACGGAGTTTACAACACGTCTCTTCCGGGATCTCCAGAAGTTTCCGCAGCAGGAATAAAATTTGTAACTCAGCGTCCTCATCGTCGGTTCTTTCTGCTGCTGAAAATATTAGTCATGTCATAATCATAATATATTCCACAGGAAAATGTGTTATAGTACGTCTGAACTAAAATAGGTTTCTGCGAATGTTGGTAACCTTGTTGACAATTGAAGTTTTCGGCAGTTGGAAAAGATGATGAGCTTGGATCCTGGGTACCAGTTTTCTTCGGATAGCTGTCTCCGCAACAAATGAGACACCGTTTGGCTACCATATTGACGATTCCGAAATTTTAGAAAAGAACTTCAAATTCTTTTTGTTTTGATGGAGAGACAGTTAGTTAGAGATCACAGCTTTTCATTCGTCGCGGGCGATGTTACTCGCGGATTTTAAGGTCACATCAACTTTAATATTAGAAGTAGTTGGAAATGATGTTTGAAATTCAATCACTCAGTAGAGAAAGCTACACTGTACAGGAAAACTTGACATGTGTCCGTCTGGTCTGAGTGACCGTATCCGGACAAAAGAACGTTTTGAAATTTTTAGTTGAAAGGATCATTGAATTTCTAGGGAGTAAAATGTAGACTCCTTTTCAAAAATTGGCCATTTCTGACGAATAGCATACCACATTTAATGTCACTATTATACAGACACCAATTTAGAGCATTTAATTGTAAGGGATTGCCGTATTTTAAGAAAAAAATTGATAACTAAAAATAATGAATGTAAATGTAACTACTATGTAAATGCATGACGAAACAATTATTTCGTAGACGACACATTAAATCATAAGACGAAAAATTCATCTGACGAAAATAACCAAAAAAACTTCAATCATTAAATCATTAAAGACGAAACATTAAATTTCAGTCTTTAAGAAATCTTAAAGAAGTATTATGTTCATTCATTAGAAACATTTATACAAAATTAGAAAAATTTGATTTTAACTACGAAGATACAGAATTCAGTTAATAGTAAAACAACAACCCACAGAAAATTGCTGGGATCCTTTCTTTAATTATAATATTTAAAAAAAATTTACATACCGATACCCCATTTAACCACTAAAATGTAAATTTAAATTTATTCACATAAGATTGATTTTTACCAACAAAATACATTAAATTTTCCTTGAATATTCATTTTCGGTTTGAGTATTTCATAAAATGCGGAAAAGGGGCACCGAGGAGTCAAACGGAGATTTGAACATTTCTGAATGGAATATCACCAATTTTACACAAGCTTTGAAAAACAAAAGGGACATGAGAGAATGATGTCGCCAGTGTTTGTTGGCAAATCCACGGGTTTGCCGAATACTTTCTGGAAAATAGAAATGCGCCCTAAGGACAAAGAAGATTGTGCACAGGAAAAGCACTAGGGCCTTTATTTAGTACTTACCAAAGAATTAAATACACAAAATCCTTTTGTGAAGCCTTTTACCTGCTGAACAGAAATCTAAAGGAAGTCTGTAGTCGTCAGATGAGGATGCGGACTTTGTGGATGAATACGGTCCTGAAAATATTTGTAACGGATGTTCTACAACGGCAACCCACTCTGAATTGCTCAATCGCAAAAATGGTTTTTTGGATGACGATACTTTACGCATAAAAATCAAGGTCTGGATCCAGAATGAGAAACAAGTGCAGCCGCATCCAAAAATCCCTGTACAGATCAACTTCACCAAGATTTAAGTCAATTGCTTGCGTCATCTAAGTGTTCAGATGTCTCCATCGTCGTCGAAGATTTAATTTTAAAGGCACATAAAATTATCTTGTCCTGCCGCAGTCCAGTCTTTTATGCAATGTTCCAGAACAAAATGACCGAGTCTTCAACCAACATTGTCGAAATTAAGGATTTCAGTTACAAGACAGTTAAAGCAATGCTCGAGTTCATCTATTCGGGAAATGCGACAAGTGTTGATGAAAACTTTGTGGAATTACTGAAAATTGCAGAGAAATATCAGCTGAAAGATTTGAAACTGGCTTGTACTGAAACAGCGATTTTGAAAATATCCCCAGAAAACGTCATCAACCTTTTGGTGTTAGGGGATATGTATAACACTCCGGAATTGAAATACAAAGCTATGGCTTTTATCAATAGCAACAGAGCTAATCCAATGTTTTCTCCTGGAAATAAAAATGGAGCTTTTGAAAAGTTTGTCAAAGAACATCCCATGCTGGTTTTTGAAATGTATCAAAATGTTCGAATTAATGACGTGGATGTGCACCATTCTGGAAAATTCAATGAATCAATCGAAGAGGTCACTAAATTCACAACAAATGCAAATGACTAGCATTTATTGAGAATTTTCATGGAAATATGTAATAATATGTCCAATTAATTAAATGCTGCCTCATTTAAGTTACAACACCTACTGTACATACAATGTTTTAGCATTTACTAATTAAAAAATCTCAGGATTAAATTAAGAATTTGGTATTAGGAGAATCTAATGAAACTATCTTTGAAGAGAGTACCAGACTGCGATTGTAAGTATAAGTGAATGAAATTCGAGGAGTTTTGATGTATAGATGCAATAAAATGTAGAATTAATTAATTTGTGTCCTAAAAGTTATAATATTTAATATACTATGTACTACGATCGAATAACTAATCTAAAATTGTAAATAATTAAATTGCGAGCAGCAACAATTTTAAGGTTATAGATTTACTAGATTACAAAATAGATATTATGGACTATCCTTAACATAATTAAATGAAATTCAAAAATTTAATCGGGTTAATAACATTTTGTATTTTTTGAGTTACATATTGATTAATAAACCGAAAAGAATACTTGTAAAGAGTCTTAGCATTACATATTCACATAATATATGCTTCTTGTGCACAGGTACGAATTCACAGGTAAACCATTTAAAACGATTTATCTAAACCTTGTTTGCGAATTTTAACATCCTAATCTGCTATTCGAATTGTATTTAGTGTTTTCGAGTACTAAGCAATTGCATATGAAAGCCGCTAAGAATTTCCTGCCTAGTCTGCAATTTAGGAGGATTCCTCATCATGTTTTTTGCGGTGCCGTGTCAGATTTCTGTTATGCTTGAAAGAAGTATCATAAAAATCGCATTTAAAAGCTTTCTTTTCACTATGCGTCAGTTTGTGAACCTCTAGATGATACTTCCTGAGAAATGCTTTTCCACAAACATCACATTCAAAGGGCTTCCTGTTGCTGTGTATCAGTTGATGATCCTTTAGGTTATCTTTCCTGAGAAATGCCTTGCTACAAACATCACATTCAAAAGGTCTTTCTCCAGAGTGCCTTTAATGTACCTTTAATGAAAAAGCAGCTACATAACCTTTACCGCAAATATCGCAAACAAAAGGTTTTTCACCGCTGTGAATTTTTCCATGGATCTTTAATTTGTAGATACCTCTGAAGAACTTGCCACAAATGTCACATTTGTGTTGCTTTTCCGCTTTGTCCTTGCTAAGGGGCTTTCTTAAGTTTTCTGTACGTTTTGTAACAATAATTTTATCAGTTTCGGTTTTCGAATGAAAGCGTAGCAGGTGAGTTCTTAGTTCTTCAGATAATGTGAACAATTCCAAGCATATGTGGCATTCATGTTTCTTCTCTGCATCACCCTGGTCACCCCTATTACTAATCCTTGGTTCCTCTGGCGGTTTTAGTGAAGATTTCCTCCCCCAAGAACTTTCATTTGGTTTTTCAGGTAGCACTAATTTATCCAAATTGCGATTTGCAGACTTGCATAGAATATTTAAAGGAGTTGTTTCACAGTTGTTTAGTTCACAGGCAAATGCGTTACCGGATTGAATCCTGTTGTTTCCAAAGTCGGAAGATTCCAAATAGCCATCTGTATTTTCTGAACATATATTCGAAACATTACTCGTTTTTGAACTTGAGAAATAAATAAATGATGAACTTGGAATTTGCCAAAGTTTGGAAATTTCTACTTTTGGAAAATGAAAACTGCCCATTGAAATACCATTGGATATGAGGCTTACTATTGTTTCTACGACATCAGTTTGAATCCCATTCATTTCTGTCTTGTCACTTGAAAATTTCCAAAGTTTGGAATGTTGTAGTTTTTGAAAATGGATACTGCCCATTAAAATAGCAACAGAAATGAGACCAACCATTGTTTTTACGAGTTTGCTTTGAATCGTATTCATGTCTGTCTTGTCACTTGGAAACTGCACTATAACTTCGAAATTCTCAAACTTTGGAAAGTTGTAGTTTTTGAAAGTGGATACTGCCCATTAAAGTAGCAACAGAAATGAGACCAACCATTGTTTCTACGAGTTCCGTTTGAATCCAATTAATTTCTGTCTTGTCACTTGGAAACTACACCATAACTTGGAAATTTCCAAACTTTGGAAATTTCTACTTTTGGAAAATGAAGACTGCCCATTGAAATACCATTGGATATGAGGCTTACTATTGGTTCTACGACATCAGTTTGAATCCCATTCATTTCTGTCTTGTCACTTGGAAACTACACCATAACTTGAAAATTTCCAAACTTTGGAATGTTGTAGTTTTTGAAAATGGATACTGCCCATTAAAGTAGCAACACAAATGAGACCAACCTTTGTTTTTACGAGTTTGCTTTGAATCTTATTCACTTCTGTCTTGTCACTTGGAAACTACACTATAACTTGGAAATTCTCAAACTTTGGAAAGTTGTAGTTTTTGAAAATGGATACTGCACATTAAAGTAGCAACAGAAATGAGACCAACCATTGTTTCTACGAGTTCCGTTTGAATCCAATTAATTTCTGTCTTATCACTTGGAAACTACACCATAACTTGGAAATTTCCAAACTTTGGAAATTTCTACTTCTGGAAAATGAAGACTGCCCATTGAAATACCATTGGATATGAGACTTACTATTGTTTCTACGACATCAGTTTGAATCCCATTCATTTCTGTCTTGTCACTTGGAAAGTACACCATAACTTGAAAATTTCCAAAGTTTGGAATGTTGTAGTTTTTGAAAATGGATACTGCCCATTAAAGTAGCAACAGAAATGAGACCAACCATTGTTTCTACGAGTTCCGTTTGAATCCAATTAATTTCTGTCTTGTCACTTGGAAACTACACCATAACTTGGAAATTTCCAACTTTGGAAATTTCTACTTTTGGAAAATGAAGACTGCCCATTGAAATACCATTGGATATGAGGCTTACTATTGGTTCTACGACATCAGTTTGAATCCCATTCATTTCTGTCTTGTCACTTGGAAAGTACACCATAACTTGAAAATTTCCAAAGTTTGGAATGTTGTAGTTTTTGAAAATGGATACTGCCCATTAAAGTAGCAACACAAATGAGACCAACCTTTGTTTTTACGAGTTTGCTTTGAATCTTATTCACTTCTGTCTTGTCACTTGGAAACTACACTATAACTTGGAAATTCTCAAACTTTGGAAAGTTGTAGTTTTTGAAAATGGATACTGCACATTAAAGTAGCAACAGAAATGAGACCAACCATTGTTTCTACGAGTTCCGTTTGAATCCAATTAATTTCTGTCTTATCACTTGGAAACTACACCATAACTTGGAAATTTCCAAACTTTGGAAATTTCTACTTCTGGAAAATGAAGACTGCCCAATGAAATACCATTGGATATGAGGCTTACTATTGTTTCTACGACATCAGTTTGAATCCCATTCATTTCTGTCTTGTCACTTGGAAAGTACACCATAATTTGAAAATTTCCAAAGTTTGGAATGTTGTAGTTTTTGAAAATGGATACTGCCCATTAAAATAGCAACAGAAATGAGACCAACCATTGTTTCTACGAGTTTGCTTTGAATCCCATTCATTTCTGTCTTGTCACTTGGAAACTACACCATAACTTGGAAATTTCCAAACTTTGGAAATTTCTACTTCTGGAAAATGAAGACTGCCCAATGAAATACCATTGGATATGAGGCTTACTATTGTTTCTACGACATCAGTTTGAATCCCATTCATTTCTGTCTTGTCACTTGGAAAGTACACCATAATTTGAAAATTTCCAAAGTTTGGAATGTTGTAGTTTTTGAAAATGGATACTGCCCATTAAAATAGCAACAGAAATGAGACCAACCATTGTTTCTACGAGTTTGCTTTGAATCCCATTCATTTCTGTCTTGTCACTTGGAAACTACACCATAACTTGAAAATTTCCAAACTTTGGAAATTTCTACTTTTGGAAAATGAAGACTGCCCATTGAAATACCATTGGATATGAGGCTAACTATTGTTTCTACGACATCAGTTTGAATCCCTTTCATTTCTGTTTCGTCACTTGGAAACCACCATAACTTGGAAATTCTCAAACTTTTGAAAGTTGTAGTTTTTGAAAATAGATACTGCCCACTAAAATACCGATAGATATGGGACCAACCGTTGTTTCTACGAGTTTGCCTTGAATCCAATTAATTTCTGGCTTGTCACTTGGAAACTCCACCATCACTTGGAAATTTCCAAACTTTGGAAATTTCTACTTTTGGAAAATGAAAACTACCCATTGAAATACCAATGGATATGAGGCTAACTATTGTTTCTACGACATCAGTTTGAATCCCATTCATTTCTGTCTTGTCACTTGGAAACTACACTATAACTTGGAAATTCTCAAACTTTGGAAAGTTGTAGTTTTTGAAAATCGATACTGCCCATTAAAGTAGCAACAGAAATGAGACCAACCATTGTTTCTACGAGTTCCGTTTGAATCCAATTAATTTCTGTCTTGTCACTTGGAAACTTCACCACAACTTGGAAATTTCCAAAGTTTGTAAAGTTCTACTTTTGGAAAATGAAGATTGCCCATTGAAATACCATTGGATATGAGACTTACTTTTGTTTCTGCGACATCAGCTTGAAGCCCAGTCATATCCGTCTTGTCACTTGGAAACAACACCATAATTTGGAAATTTCCAAACTTTGGAAATTTCTACTTTTGGAAAATGAAGACTGCCCATTGAAATACCATTGGATATGAGGCTTACTATTGTTTCTACGACATCAGTTTGAATCTGATTAATTTTCGTCTTGTCACTTGGAAACTACACCATAACGTTATTCCAAAATTTGGAAATGTCTTCTTTTGGAAAATGAATACTGCCCATATAAATACCAACGGATATGAGACCTAGCATTGTTTTTTCTTATGCTTAAGAAACTGATTTTGTAATTGAAAGTTGTTTGGATAATAAAGTGAATGTGGTGTTGTAAGTTTAGATTCATTCCTAGAATTTTGGATTTATTCGATAAAGTTTGGGTTTGTTGATTTGTATTTATTCCCACATGTTTGGGTTTATTGATAATAGTTTGGAGTCATGCCTAAAAGTATGGATTTATTGATAGAATTTTGGATTTATTCATAAAAGTTTGGATTTATGCCTAATAGTTTGGATTTATTGATAGAAGTTTGTTTTTATTCCTAAAAGTTTGAAGGAATTTGAATTTATTGTTAAATCATAGATTTCCAGCAACAAGAGTATAATACGATGTTTTTAAGTACTGTATTATGGTTAAAAGTGCGACATTATGCTTAAAAGTACGACAATATGCTTAAAAGTAAGACATTATGCTTAAAAGTAAGACATTATGCTTAAAAGTAAGACATTATGCTTAAAAGTAAGACATTATGCTTAAAAGTAAGACATTGACATTATGCTTAAAAGTACTAGACTTGGCTTAAAAGTACAAGAGTAGACTTATAAGTACGACATGATGCTTGAAAGTACGACATTATGCTAAAAAGTACGACATGATGCTTAAAAGTATGGCATTATGCTTAAAAGTACGACATGATGCATAAAAGTATGGCAGTATGCTTAAAAGTACGACATGATGCTTAAAAGTACTGGAGTGGGCCTAATAGTACAAGACTAGGGTTAAAAGTACGACATGTTGCTTAAAAGTATTAGACTAGGCTTAAAAGTACGACATGATGCTTAAAAGTGCTAGACTAGGCTTAAAAGTACGACATGATTCTTAAAAGTACGATATATGCTTGAAAGTACGATATTATGCTTAAAAATGTTAGACTAGGTTTAAAAGTACGACATTATGCTTAAAAGTACGATATTATGCTTGAAAGTACGCCATTATGCTTGAAAGTACGCCATTATGCTTAAAAGTGCTAGACTAGGCTTAAAAGTACGACATTATGCTTAAAAGTACGATATTATGCTTGAAAATACGACATTGTGCTTAAAAGTACGACATAATACTTAAAAGTACGAGACTAGGCTTATAAGTACGACTTTGCGGTTTAAGGATTTACTCAGTTCTGAAAAGATTGATTGTGTTCTTAAGATTTAGATTTCATGCTTAAAATAACCATTTTATCTTAGAAATAGTTAAGGGATTCTAGTTATAATATCAATGCGTAATTTCCTTCTTAAAAAGCAGTACCAGCAGGTGCAGGTGCTGAAATGGAATTTCTGTAGTTGCAAATAGAGTCTAGTGCCTTGGACTGCATGTGGGTATATTATACCTTGGTACAACTATCCGGACATAATGTTAGTCACGTCATAATTACAATATAATTCACAGGAGATTGTGTTATAGTACGTCTAAAACAGGTTTCTGAGAATGTTGATTACCTCGTTGACCATTGAAGTTTTCGGCAGATGGAAAAGTGGTAGAGTTTGCATCCTGGGTGTCAGTTTTCCTCTGAAAACTCTCTCCGC
This sequence comes from Yoshiicerus persimilis, assembly GCA_020352615.2. Lineage (NCBI taxonomy): Eukaryota > Metazoa > Arthropoda > Collembola > Entomobryomorpha > Tomoceridae > Yoshiicerus > Yoshiicerus persimilis. The sequence goes on along the minus strand of CM036940.2, from coordinate 6,627,096 downwards.
AACAAATAAGACAGCTTTTGGGTATCATTTTGACCATTCCAAAATGGAAGAATATTTGTTTTGATGGCTAGATAGTAGGTTAGAGAAGCGTAACCTCGTCGGGGCTTTTAATGCGGCGCTGGTGATTTCACTCGCGACTTTTAGAATCTTATCGACTTAGTTTTTGTAAACAGTTGAACCTTATTTTGATGGCGCTTGTTTGTTAATGATTCAGTAGCGCAAAAGAGAAAGCCACTGTGGCGAAACCTTCATGTCTATCTGGCTCGTAATGGTATCCGAAGAAAACGCATTGAAATGTTTATTTGAACAATGAATGCGTTTTCTAAGGACTAAAATGTAGATTCCCTTTCACAAACTGGCAATTTCTGACCAATCACATCTACAAATTTAATGAAATACATTGAACACTACTTAATATTGACTTGTGCTACCAGGTTTTATGGTTTTTGTTTCTTCAACTATATTTCATTATTTGAAGACTTTTTTTGGATAAAGTTCGAAGGATATTTTGCAGAAAAGTGACCCTAGCTCAGAAAACATGGAGAAATCTTTATTTAAAATAAGTTAATTGAATGAAAATATTTTTGTACATAATTCGGACAAATCAAAGAAAAAATTATTAAGATGCTTTTAATATGCTTAACAATTCTTAACCCATTTGAGGAACTTTATGGACATTGTCCTTGAACGGATACCTCCCCTTTTTGCAAAATAGACTGTTTGGCAAAAATGCATAGTTGGATAGGGCATGAAGCAATGCCTGCATATTCATACAGAATACTATCGTTAAGACTTTTCATATAACCATACTCATTCATACATTCAGGAAAAGGTGAGATACTAAGGTTATAAGTCATAAGTCACTGCTTAGAGTTGATAATGGCACATTCCCTCGAAGACTGAAAAAAACTCTACGTCAAAAAAAACTCCTACCGACTAAAAGAAATTACGGAAAGAAACAGCTACCATTTTTCAAATTCATTAAGACAGACCCATTATATTTTAACTTTGACTTCCTAAACTCAAAAAAAATTAATTTAATTTGCCAATCTGCCCATTTTCTTTGCCAAACAGTCCATGTGCTTTTGCCAAACGTGAATGTTTCGTTTGCTAAACGGTCCTTGGCGAGCCGTGCCTATAAATCCGAAAAGGTATCACAGATTTCTCTATAAAATATAGTCGTTCAAGGTGATCAAGATAATGTTTTCAAAGTAAACACAGCTTTATTGGATTGCTGTTTTAAAGTAATTCATGAATAACAGAGTAAGGTTCGATTGAAAGCTGTATTTTTCTAATGAACTTGAAATGATTATTTCAATATTTTAAGAAGAAAGAAATGCGAACAACATTTCGATTTATTAAGCAGCAATTATTAATAAAATTGCCTAGGATGACAGAAGTAAATACAGACAGACAACCAGATCCGGAAACCAGACACAAGGTACAAATTTCTTCATTTTTACGCAAGTGATCCATTTATTGGAAGTATAAAGTTACGTATGTCAAGTCGGATACATTTTAAAAAAAATGATGATACCAATGTTTATTTTTATACATACAAAGTATTATTTTACAATTCCATATAAAAAATTTAATGGATGATGATTAATTGCGAATACTGATAATAGTGATCTAAATTTAGGTTAACAATATTTTTTATTGATAATGCGTTTGCTATCCAGTCATTTAATTATTTTCCAGTCCACTGCGAGTCCTGACCGGCTCATGAGCAAACAAACAGTGTATTTTGGTAACCTAATTCGCAAACTGGTGTCAACGATTATTTTGCAGTTCGACTTTAGGAGTTCGCAGTTAGGATTGACTGTTAAAGTAAAAAGAAAAGTATTTTTAATGAGATATGCAGATTTCTTAGGTTAATCAAAACCGTGATTACCTAGTTAAATCGTACCCCGCAAAAAACGGTGTAGCTTCGTTAATATTTGATGCTGGATCATTTACTTTCTCAATTAGTCAGTGTACTTTTAAACGGCAAATCGCGAAATCAGGCAATTTCAAAAATGCCTAGGCAAGTTGAGAAATTTGTACAGAGTTTTGGTTTCTGTGGTCAATTTTGAAGATGACAAGTTAGCAGGCCATTGTAGACCACCTGGCATAATTCTAAAGTCACGGCTGAATCAGAAAAACCTCACTTGAATGATGTGGACCGTTTCATTTCTAAGTTACATCACTTAATATGACATAGCTCTTCAAAGTTAGTAATTGTCATAATTTACATAAATTTAAATTTAAATGGTCCACATAATTCAAGTGAGGTTTTTCTGATTCAGCCGCTAATTTTGAATTATGCCAGTTGGTCTAAAATGACCTGCTAACTTCTCTTCTTCAAAATTGACCACAGAAACTAAAACGCAGTTCAAATTTCTCAATTTGCCTAGGCATTTTTGAAATTGCCTGATTTCTCGATTTGCCGCTAACTCATCTTAAAGAAACTTTTAAAATTAAGATAAATGCTTATTAACTAAATTATTACCATAGTACATTAGAAAAACTATAAAACTTAGATCACGGTTTAGATCACGATCATAGGTTCGCGAATCCAAGAGGAGGAAGTCATTTGGTCTGTAATGCCAAATTCGAATGACGATAATAAAATTCCGGCAATTTTTCACAGCTTGTCCGTTTACGATGCTCACTTTATAATAAGCGTGTATTAAAAATTTTCGTTATATTGGCTTAGAATCGTATAAACTTGATCCAGTGATCTACATTAGCTTACCACAGTAGACTTTTGACTGCCCGTTAAAAATGACATGAGAAGAGCTAGAATTGCTTACTGACATGGACATGTATGATATTTTTAAAATTGGTATTAGAGGTGGAAGTTCAGCTGAGGCGTATAATCATGCATAAAGTGTAGCATTTGATTTCCAGCGTCCAACCAAACGTGTGCAATTAAAACCTCATTTACTTTTCTGTACACTGTAAATGTTATGCCTCGGCTCAGCTGAACCTCAATTATTGACTTTACAGGTTGGCTCTTTTTACTATTGTTGGCGTTCGGAGATTTTGCCCCTTTAAGGTAAAGTACATTAGTACATTTAATATAGTTAACCAAAGAAGACAAAGAGGAAATGTTTCAAGCATCCCAACTACGGTAACTAATTTCAAATTCCTTTAGCTCAAATGTACTGAAACGTACCGTAATGTTTCAATTAATTTCAGAAATCAGGAAAGAGGAGTGTTTAGAAGCAAACCACTTATTGATTTTTTATTGCCTGTAAAAATAAAACAAGCATATCCCACTACAGATGCGGTATTGTCCTTAGCCATTTACCAAATGGTTTTTATAACTGATGAATTATTTTGTTGGTTACAGGATGCTATAAAGCCTGACAAGGTTTTTAATATGGTTAAAATTTTATATATTCAATCACATTATACTCAATGAAATATCTTGAAGAGCGGGACTGGGTCTTATGATCTTTAAATTTTACTATGAAAAATTAGTAATAGACCTATAGTTATTTTAATATATTCAATGAAAACCCTTATTTTATGGATACAGATAATCCATTCTTCATATAAATGAAGTCTTCGCAAGATTGAATTTATGATGATTTTGAACTTATAAGTTTTTGACAATACAAGAATGAGGATTAAATTTTAGTTATTGCGTACCTTGAAGCCATTGGAATTCATGGTGATCAAATATTCTTATGTACTATTATTGGAGTTTATATTCATTATAGCTGTAACACTACTCTTTCGTCATTCAAGACGCTGTTAAGTGTGTACTGGGCAGTTGATGAAAAAGTGGAATACAAATCATACGTGGTAATCAGCGACTGTTTGTCACATGATGCTTCCTCGTTTCACGTATTTTCGAGAACGGTGATACCGAAAATAAAAGGATTTACCTTCTATAAAAAAAATTATACTACGTCACGGACGGAACAGCGACACAGCACAAAAATCAGTACAACAATCTTAACTATGCATGATTTTGGCTTGGAATGTGAGTGGCATTTCTGTAGCACTTGCACTTGTGATGCCATTTCCGCTGCCGTCAAAGCATTCACTAGACGTGCGAGTTTACCACCAAATTTCAGTCATTCAAACGCTTTTAGAAATGTACAATGCATGAAACTTTAGGAAAGACAGGGAAACCTGAATTCTTTTTTATTACTGACAGCAGTGTGCGAAAATTTAAGGATGAAAATCCATTTAGGCGCCAAAATGCAAAACCTATTACTCTACTCATACCGTCTACCTCCACATGTGTTTTTCCTGACTTTTACGCAATAGTGTATTGATATGGTTGTAGTTTACGGTTAATTGTAAATTCTTCTAATCTACTACTATACTCTGTCATTTTACCAACACAGTTTAACCAATACAAAGCATGTGCATCTGTTCTGATTTTCTTGCCATTCTCAAACACTCTAAAAGCACGAACTGCGTATACTAGCGCACTCTCCTTCTGTGGCACTAATTCGCTTTTGCTTGTGAAAGTGTTCTGCATGAAAAAGCTATACCGTTTTCTAATTGACATATCAAGTTTTACAGTGAATGATGTGTTCTAATGCAGGGTTAAAATGGCTTAAAGACACAGCTTGGCATAACGCCTTTTGTAATTTAACGTCTGCATCTTCTTGTTCCGGTCTGCAAAATAATGGTTTTGTTACCGTACCTCCCCAAAGAGTTACATATGTGTTAACAAATAGTCTATAATAGTTGAAAAATCCCCACATCATGCTTGGCATAAAGTTTTTTGTAATTTAACTTTTGTCTCTTCCTGTTCCGGTCCCCAAAAAATGGTTTTGTTACGGTACCTTCTATAATAGTTGAAAAATCTCCACATCCGTCGTGCTTTTACTACAGATGTGGGTGTTGGAAATTGCTTTATGGTTGATAACTTTTCGTTTTGCATGTGCAGGCCACCTGCTTGTATAGTATGACCTAATATGTCTACCTGAAAACTCAATCTTACTCTTTGTGGGT